>JAVQJZ010224344.1:0-11626 GCA_036025355.1 Leiopotherapon unicolor | reverse complement strand
GTGTGGCTCGCTGCTGTTCCTGCCCCGCGACTCCCTGAACACTCGCGCCTCTGTGATATTATTCCCTGTGTGACACAAAGCAATGACGTTCTTGATGTGCTCTTCATCAACACATTCATTTCATGCATGAATTGCAGGACATTACACTGATAAGGAAGCCCTTCCTGTCTTTTTCTTCACCCCTCGGGCCTCTTTGCCTCCTTGGGAGAGGATGTATAACAAAAGTATAACAAAAGTCTGCTGGGGTCTTGCTGGGGTACCCTCAACATGTGCACAGGCATGCACAGGCATGAACTGTACACACGGTTTACTTCCATCTGATAGCATCTCAGTGCCTTTGCTCCTGTGTTTACTCCTCTGGTTCTAAACTAAACCACAATGAGCAATCCTCAACCCCTCATCGCCTGTAAACAGTGGTGCTTTATGAGTAACAGGTGGGTTGGGAGAAGAAAAAAAGAGACTTAAACACCAAGCCAGTGTCTTTTAACTACATGAAAAACTGGAATAGAGTACATGAGATCTATTCTTGTTGTCTTCCATTAAAAAAATAAGAATTCTTATTTGCCGCAAACTTCTTTGACCATTAACAGACTTGTTCCCTGTGTTCGCCCGCCTTTGTTTGCATACTTGCACTGGGTGGGATTTTGTGTCACAAACACTTGTGGAAAAAAAGGAGGAGAACTTAGCCTCTTGTCATGGCACTTGCAGGAATAATAATAACAGTGTAAAAATTTTCAAGAGAGTAAAATGTTGACATTGAACACTGTTTAGTCGTTGAGGGTGTCCTTCACCATAGCTTCCTGAGGAGCACAATAAATATTTGTATTTGCTAAATACCTGCGTGTTCTGGCTGTCAGTGAAGATGGCTGCTTCTTTATTGTGGAGTTCTGAGATGCAAGACCCCCAGAAGCGGGGCCTCTTCGATGTGGGGCCCACAGACTTAAGGGTCACTTGCATCAATTTAGTCTGAACAGGATGCCACTGCCTGTAACTTAAGACTATGCTTCTCAGCATTCCTGAAACTCCCTTCTTTTATAGCCTATGACCTTTCATCTAGTATCGAGTCTTTTGTGCATCTGAAGGCATTTCTGAATTATTAAGATGATAAGAAACCAAATATGGTGAGCTCAAGAGTCAGAAAAGCAGGGAAAAATAACAAAATTCAGCCAAGAAATCAAGAAAATATTGCCAGAACAAAGTAGAAGAACAGAAGAGGAATAATAAATAAAAGAATAATAAAAGTGATGGGCAGCTGAGGTTCTTACCATCCAGATCTTCTGGTCTCGTAAGGTCAATGACTCGATGGACCATCTTCCCAGCATCCTCCCCGAGCTTCCCCAGGTGCTGGCTCAGTGACTCATAGTGGAGCCGCTCCTACAACAACAACAACAAAAAAAGTCCTGAAAGGTTACTCAACCCAAGCAATGATGTGGTTAAGTTTGAGAAAGCTGCCAAAAAAGGAAATTATTTTAAATTCCATTTCAGTCCTTATTATTTAATGTCTGAATCAAATCCCTGCGTATGCCTGGCATCTTTTAAATTGGGTCACTAGAGATGACTTTGATGGTAATGACAATAAAACTAATTGCCAGGTTGAGTTGGTGTGGAGGAAAGTCCAGCAGAGTGTATTTCAGTGCAGCGTTGCCATTTGTTTTTAACAATATCTGAGGGAAATCATTGTTGCTGGTTATTTGATAAGCTAATGGAAGAGTCACAGCCCCTTGAAGGCCATGCTAATCATCAGTGTCTTCCCCAGCCTCCCGCCACCACGCGCTCTCCCCGATTCTGCCGTCTGCCTGCCACTCCACTGACACAAATAACCTCTACAAGCAGCCTGCGTTGGGGCCTTCCAGCTAAAAATTACCCGAGCTGCGGTGGAAAACATCGAAACCCTCCGCACAGCTACCGCACAGCTACACTCCTCTCCTTTCCTCTCCTCTCTTCTCGGCCGCCTTCCCTCCCTCCCCTCCTCCCGCTCGGCTCTCCTCCTTTTTCTGGTGACAGAGGCATTTTGTTTGACGCAAGGAATGGTTGCCGGGTGAAGTCATGCCGCGGTAGCCGCTGGCAGAGTTGGTGGAACTTAGGGGCCGGCGTGTACGTGTGCATATGTGTGTGTGTGTGTTTATAGATGAGGAGCCGGCGCGGGCCAATGTCAGCACTACGGCAGGGCTGTAATCAGGCCCACCACAGAACATGTGCCTGGGCAGTGCCATGCTCACCGCAGGAAGCAACCGCCTAACAAAGGACTAAAGAAAAGAGAGAACGAGGGAGAGACAGGGAGAGATAGAGCGAGCGAAAGAAAAAAAGGAAGAAGAGTGGAACTGAAAACTCGTCCAGAGACAAGAATAAGGCCAGGAGTCCACTGAGAAGGTCTTTTAAGGCTTGCAGTGCTAAACAGTAGCCCCGGGGGAAAGCTGGTCGCGCTCAGGATGATGCTTTCACTTTTCTGGAAGCATGAACTAAAAGTTAGCACAGATTAAATGTGTAGCTCCCAAAACGATGCTCAACATGACTGCTTTGCAATATTTTCACCTAGATGCACCTAGATTTTTTTTTGCATCTAACAGCACTGCAATGCACAATTTCTAAACATCTTTGGTAGTTAGAGACATACCAGTAATCCTGGTAAATGAGAGGAGACTGATGGAAAACTGGTGCACAGTAGAGTTAGGCTTTCGGAAAATGGACTAGGACAGCATCAATAGAGGTGGACTGATCCAAAATACAGATTAACAGCAGACCCGGGTCAAAATTTGCAAATACTCCCTGCGGTTGGTCTACTTTGGTCTACTTGAAAGTTCTTGTGGCAAATGCAATAAGGAGCTGTCTTTGCTTTGTTTAGTCAAGATTGAAATAGGTTTGGCCCGTGCGCCTGCTGGTTTGATACTGGACTGCTGCCTTTTGGAGCAGCATTATAGGCTTTTTTCTTTTTTTTTTTTTTGAATTTCAAAACTTTCTCTTTGCATTCTTCACTCTGTTTGCATTGTGTACACTGTAGGGTTGTGTTACTCTAAATACTTTTGTCTTAGATTTATCAAAGAGAGACTATCTGGTTAAAAGCAGACGGTAGCTTTGCTGAGTCTGATATAGTAAAACCCCTCTGTTGCTTGCTTGATATTAAATTACTATTTAACTCAGGTCTGAACTGGAGCAAAAAGACTGGCACTTGACTCCAAATACAGGCTGACTAATCGAGGACTTAACCAATTAAACACAATGAAAGCTAGATGCAGAAGTAAAGGTAAATTAAATCAAGCAGAGGAGTTACAATTAATTAAAAATATTCAAGTAAATTACAAAAACAGTCAAAAAAATCTCTGCAACTCTGCAGAGAAACAAACCCCATCTGTGCCGCACAGTATATTTAACACACTGCTGCTCTCTCTGGGTCTAAAGCCCAATATTACTGGAGAATGTATATTTCTAAATTTAAGAGACACCCGACTCTTTTTGTTCCGCCTGGTCTCTCCTTGTCTTGGCATTTGCGTCTCTCCACCGTTGCTCGGGTAACACTCCAAACATTGTTGTTTTTTTTTTTTTTATCCACACCGTATTGAGCTCATTACCACAGTTACAACTCGCCTACCGCCAGCACGGCGTGCCTCCAGCTGACCCACAACCGTTTACTGTCTCCTCCTGGACGAATCAAGTCTGGCAACCTCCTCAGCCCCCCACCCGACGTTCTCTCTCTCTTCCCATTTTCTTCATCTTTCTTTCTCCCTTTCCTTCTCCAGACTTTTCTGTGTGCTGATAGAGCTGTCAGTCAGCCCCCGTTCTGTGTTTTTTTCCCTCCTCCCCTCCTTCTCCTTCACCATTTCTCCTATTCATAGCCCTTAACACCACCAGCAGCCCTCCACCCCTTGAGGCTCCAACCCCAAAGAAGTAGACACTCAACAGTTTATTTGCAGGTGCCAGACTGAGCTTTGTAGTATACGGTATTATAATGTATATCATTCAGGCCTCAAATACAGCAACATTACGTCGACCTTTAATCAAGACTTGGAAATGTCTGAGCTGTTGGTTTCACAGGCTCACTTCCTACAAAGACCAAAATCACCAGCAGAGCCAATATAAACCTCCATACAACCATTTCCTCCCTCCCTCTTCCAGACTTATTCTGCTCCCCTAACAGAAACTGCAGGCACGCCGACTGAGTCTATTCAACAGACAAATGACATTTCTCTGTAATGGGCCACATTAAATTAAAGACCCTAACATTTAGAGATCTGGTAAGTTTCAAAACTTTACAAAAGTAAAGAATGGATACTTGCTCAAAGTATTAAACCTAGTTTAAGAGGAATGTGCTCTGCAATCATGACACAGAGGTAAACTTTTGAAGCTAGTCTAAGTATAAAAATGTGTGTGTGTATGTGTGTGTGTGTGTGTGTGTCATGGACAATGTAACTTCTGTTCACTTCTGATGTTGAATAGATTTTGTATTGAACACTAGCCGCATGAGCTCTATTTTTTAACTTTCACTTTTACGGTCAGTGAGGATTTGTGTTGTATTGTGTCCATTTATTTGGATTAATTTATTTCTTTTCATTTAGTGGAGTTATTTGACTAACGCTATTGAATTAAATTTCATTTTAGCCATTGAGAATTGGCTGTTGAGTGATTGTGTGCATACCGAGCATTGTCCAAAGCGAGAAAACAGATTTTGGAGCGATAAAAACAGTTTGTTCCTTCTCATGTGCCCTGTAGATTTACCTGCACTCAGTCTGCCATCACCCACCCTCTCCCCCCTCATATGGAAACAGGAAAAGTAGTCCCTCATGGTTCAGAGCAGTGTATTATTGTTCTATTAAGTTTCATGTAAACTTAACCAAGCTCCTGTGCAAAGCTGTTACACTTTTACAATAACTCACCATGCAGACTAAGAACTTCTGCATGTTATCACTTTATTTTCTAATGATTTCGAACCACGGTGAACAATCTTCCAGGGACACATCACTGCATTTTAGAGTTTTCATCCAAAACATGTCAGCTGAGTAATGTGCCAGTCTCCCCAAAACTTGATGTTTTCCTTTAAGTGGGCTGAGGGAGTGTTTTGTGGCTGTTTAGAAGAAAGAAACAGCACACACACACACACACACACACACACACACACACAGTCACACACAGTGGCTATTTCAGTGTGCTTTGGCAGCCGCAGGCCAGCTGGAAGCAACGTAAGCGTAAGGTGATACTCAACAATGCCACTAACTGGCCAGGCCTCTCGTCTGTACACCAGCTATAATGACATTAACATGGCCAAGGCCAGCGCAGAGCCAGGACACACACACACACATACATACACACACAACGGAGCCCATGATCACTTTCAGCTCGAAGGGAAATGTCTGTGTCATCCATACTTGAAATGAATGCGATGGGACAAAAATACACAAACAGAAAGCGAAATAAACAGAACCACACACACACACACACAGACGTCACCACTATGTCTGCCTCCGAGTCGAATCAGCGCAGGCAGCAAATAGCTCGACATTCAAACTTACACTGTGATACCATCTACGGCAGTTGTCTCACCCCCCCCCCCAGAGAAGTCTAATAGGCTGTGTCAGTACAATGTCATAAAACAAAAAGGGCTTGGGCTTAGCTTCAAAGTTTCGAAAGGGAGGATTTGAGTAACAAATTTATTTGACGAACAGAAAACAACACAGAAATCCAAGGTAAAGAAAAAGAGCTGGTTTCGTTGCCTCCCGAGGTGGAGCGGGTGAGTCACACTCTCAGTATCCAGCAAGTTCCATCCATGAATTGTTTAAGACAGAGCAAAGCCTTTGAGCTCTTTAGAAAAAAAAAAACACATACACACACAAAAACTTCTCCATCCCAGCGAAAAAAAATATGTATTTAAAGCTAAGAGAAAGAGTCTTTGAGCTGCTGTTGTTAGGTAACGAATAACACACTGACAACAAACACCAAGGCCTGCTGTCGCCCTCGAACCGGAAACAATTACTTTGAGACTTTCCAAATGAGCTTTTTATTAGGAGGCATGGAGCTATAAACCAAATGACTGCATTGCTTTGGTTTTGTTCTTATAAAGTTGAAAAATATAGAGCTTGTGAAGCGCGTGGGGCTCTCCCAGCAGTACACCTTAATCTGTGATCATTTCAAACTTTGTGCAAAAACCTCTTTAAAGCAACAAACTTATTTGGCAACATCAGTGAGAATTTTTAGGCAGACCTGCAGCAGACAACTCCTATTAAATCTTAATAAACAATTTATTAGTATAGGCTGTTGTATAATTTATAGTTATGAGTTTCTCAGTGTTTACTAGTATAATGACTTATAAAAAATCAACTTGGGACTGAGGATAAGTACAGCAGAGATATATTTTGCCAGATTTGGGATGTTTTCCTCCTGAAGATGCAAGGCAAACAAGTCCAAAAAATTCAAAACAGCCTATCCTTGGAGTGCACCAATCATGACCTACTTGGGGTTCGTGGGTTCAAAGTCTCCACCCCTAAAATATTCATGAGTTCCTCTCCTCCTCCTTCTCCCCACTCTCGCAAGCAACATGGGATCAATTGCGCAGGAGAGCCGTTCTAATCATTTTCCCTATTTTACTGAATTTCTGATCCCTGAAATCTGTGATTGGCTGATCAGTTGAAGATGTTTTGGAATATGGATTTCCCTCCGGGTATAAGATCCTGGTACAAAGGCCCTGTCTCCTTCAGCCCAAGGGGGAGAGATGAGCGGGGGGAAGAGGTGAGCATGGAGGGGGATGATCCCCTCTCGGGAAGGACCCTTTAATTGGGCTAAAACCCCGAGGCTGGGGTCTCCCCACCCCTCTGTCCAGGACCAGAGGAGAGCTGAACTCCATTATACACATGCTAATACACACACACACACACATACACACACACACACATACATACACACTCACTAATGTTAACACCATCTCTTCTTGAAAAAAAAAAAAAAACACCCACTCAGTCTCAGTCAAGGCAGGCACACAAGCACACACACACACAGATACACACTCACACGCCAAAACCATCACTTGTCATTGGCCCAGCTGCTCCCTCTTCAAAGCTGTTGGCTTCTGGGTGGCCGTGGAGATGAGAGAAGAAAAGAGAAGTCCTCAAGAGCTACAGCCCGAGCCAAACAACACCAAATATCATCCATGAATATTCTTCAGACTCATGCATGAGCTGAAACCTTGAACACTCGGCCAATGAAACACGGGGAGGAAATGTAACACAGGAGCAAGGAGTTTGGAGATCTACAGAGGTGTGTCGTGTGTAGTGTGAATGCGAAGGCATAACAGAGAATATTAAATAGATTCTGAATGCTGTATAGGGATACATGGAAAGTAACCCCCCCCCCCTCCACGCACACACACCCACACACACTTTTCTTCTCACCACATCACTCTGTCTCCTGTGTTCAGGTTTGGAAGATGTGACAACACCTTTGGTAATGAAAACGTTTAGTTAGGAGGTTTTTTTTTTTAAGTTATCAAATAAGACATACTTATGTAGCAGGTTTTTAAATTTTTTTGTGTGTATTCTGTGGCAAAACGTTTCTAGTTTATTAAATACGATTTTGTTGTGTACTACTTCTACTTGAAAATGCGTTGTAGGTGCAGTTCAGTACTGGTAAAGTGTGTCACATGCGCTGCACAGCCTGTACATCTTGTATTAGTGTTGTGTGTGCATGCAGAACAATCAGCGTTTCAGAGTTCTGTCTTTACATGAAAGAAAATGCCTTTCAAAACTGCATTTAGACCATGTGATTCTTGTAGACCTTATCAGTGAAGTGTGTTGGTGTGTCAGCGCGCTGTCTTGTGTCCCTCTAACCTTGTTGCCGTTGTTGAGGCTCATGCTGCTGAGGGCCGACAGTTTGGCCTCCAGACTCTGGTGTCCGGGCTGCTGCTGCTGGTGGTGGAGCTGCTCCCTCTGGATCTGCTCTCTCATGCTCCTGGCCTCCTGGATGGCCTTCATCACCGCGTCCTGGTCCCCGAACAGTGCCGTGGAGTTGAGGCTGGAAAGGATGTCTGGGAGGGGAGGGGACGGGATGAAGGAGAGGGACAACTGTCTGTCACTTTGACTGAACTGAAGTAGAAAGCAAAGCCCGTGTTGTTCCAGCACAAGGAGTCAAGATTACTTTCTTTGTTTTTCCTTTACCAATGGTATAATTCATCTTTTCATCAGCCATAAATATTAATGACCACAGAATAAAAAAAATGTGCTAGATGCTGTTGTTCTCCTGAAGAACATGCATGTTTGCAATTTCATGCTTCTTCATAAACACTATTGACTTTGAAAACAAAGGGCAAGTGTTGAAAAACCCAAACTTCTGAATGGTCATACAGAAACTTCTATGAAATAGTATTCAAACATCTGTGTAAATACTATTTAAACATCTGCATAAATATTTTTCTTAATCTCTTCACAGAGCCAAATGTAACTTGAGTTGTTTTCCAGCCCACTTGTGTCTAAACATGACAGAAACCTCCTCTCCCCTCGTTTACGTGTCACACTTCACACTTTTGAAGCCGATGCGCATTTGAAGAATAAGGAGGGGAAAAAAATAAATAAAAGGATGCAAAGTTTCCGTCGCCCTCCTTCGTTTAATTAGCAGAGAAGTAGGAAGCACTGTATGCTTGGGTGGCCGTTAAAATGGGCAAAAAATAACTTTGCAGGGAACACAACCGTCGCGTCCTCAAAGCCACTCCAGAGGAGCTGGTGAAATTGTTTTCTGGGGGGATATAATGAGAGGGTTTAGATTGGCCTTAATAACAGATAGCAGAGGTAGGGGCATAAAAGGTCTAGCGCGGGCAGACAATGATGTGAGGAAGCTCTTAAAAACCAAATAACGTGTGCTGGGTTTCACTGCTTCCGCTGCCGGGGTTTTCATTGGGGCTAAATACAGGGCTTAGGACTCCTGTAAAACACAAACAGACACACACACACAAACACACACAGGTCTCCTCGTGGGGTTGAGGTGTCTGCAGTCTATCGGGTCCATGCGACGCTGCTTGGTTTGTCTGTGTGTGGCAGGGAGGAGGGAGGTGTTTGGGTGGGTGATGTTTTTGTTTTTCCGGTTGAGGGGAAGGCAAGGCAAGTTTTTTTTTTTTCTACACTGGAGTGAGGACGTGTTTGCTCTGGATGGACGTACAGTACAGATGTGAACAATACTGCGGTGTATGAAAGTGTACGGGTGTTTTGTTTGTGTGTGAGAGAGTGTGTACTCTGTGGAGTGCGTCAGTGTTTCCCCTGTGGATTTTTTCTTGGCGTGGCGAGGCAGTATTTAGACCATGTGAATCTTATTGAACATGTCAGTGAAGCCAGTGCTAATGTACTTCTTTTAGCGCGGCTCGGCCAGGTGGCCCATCCTGTCCACCAAGAGGGAAAGTGCACGCCTGTGTGTTTGTTACCTACCCAGAGATGTGTTCCTGCCCATGTTGGAGATGGGGCTCGGGACGCGGCCCTTGCCCATGCCCGTAGGGCTGGTCTTATTTCCGGAGAACAAACTGTGGGTGGGGGACGTCGGGGAGCGAAGAGGCTCGGCCGTCTTAGGTCTGGCTGAGAGGTTCAGTGGCTGTGTGGATCCTTCTTCCTGTCATTATGACAAACACAAAAGTGTTAAACAAATGAGAATCTGCACCAAAATGTGAGTGAAAGAAGCCACATTTACGAGCTATGCTTCATGCTTCAACTGCACAGAAACTACTTATTCTTACAGCATCCACTTCTGCTATGTCCATCCATAGTAACAGTCTATTATAATCAATTGCTAGTTCACCAATATTGCTATTGCATTTCCTCTAGAGAAGTTTTGGATGATGCATGGTGTGACATATATACAGTGTGAAAAGCAGCATTTTGGTAAAACTTGTGTTTTTGCTGTGAAAATGGGTCAACGCTCAAGTTGTCCAAGAAGTACTTTAGTGACACTCTTACTGACTGATTGGTTATGTCTTGGATTTGTCTGTCAAAAAAGTACTGCCGACCTTTGTGAGCCTGACAAGGAACAAAAAGTCTTCCTTTTTATGTAAACAACGGCACTTTTGTTTTTTTGCCATTCTTTTATCTCTTATCAAAGGTTTGCTACCACACTGGTCCACATGAGGAATCCCTGGAAAAGAAGAAGCAGTGACAAGAAAAAAAAGTCCTGCATGTCACCACGGCCTGACTGCAGCTCTTGTGTTGGCAGCAAAAAAGCTTAATGAACATGGATCTAATTTGGTGCTGCGCTTCAGCTGAAGGAAGTGTTGAGAAGGACAGGAGTTTAGGACGGGCTTGGCGGCAGGGCTGAAGATGGTATAGGCTGCGGGTGGCATGCCAAGCTGGGGGGGGGGGGGGGGTTTGGCTGATAGCAGAGGGCGGGGCGTTTGGAGGGCACAACACTACTGTTTGAGTGCGGTGTGCTCTGACGCCGGTCTATTGTGACGCCGGTTGCAGCTGTGCCCCCCCCCACACACACACACACACACATACACACACATGGCTTCCATTACTGCCTCGTCGTTGAGCTAAGATGAAGCGTGCGCTCTCTCCAGTGAAGGGCTGTGGGTTCTTGCCAAACAGCAGCCAGCGCCAGTGTCAGTCTGTGAGTGTGCGCAGGCCTGTGTGTGTATATCAGTGTGCGACTTTTTAAATAAGCTGTTTCTAATTGACGGAGGGGAAGAGCGCGGGCCCATGCGCAAATCGTTTGTTTCAACAACTTCCAAATTTCCAGCCACTCACTTTTGCTTGCACTAATCATCATCATTGCTATTCTTGTGTGTTCCTATCATACATATTCTGAACTCACTCTTTCCTTTGTCTTATCATTCTGTTACTTTATATACTAAAGAGACGTATATGTATCCCCTATACATTTATCTAAGTCCCACCTCTCATATTTTCTCCAGGGTGCTGTCGTCTTTGGCCACTGCTTGTTGGTACATTAACCCGTGAAGTGGACTGTAATATTCTCAATCACAAACGTCTTAAAATTCTGCAACAACAGACTCACCTTAATCTGAGAAACAGGACTGGATGCTCTCTTCTCGCTCTTCAGGGCGGAGGGGGAAAGGGGACCAGAGGGGTTTGGAACCTGCGGGAGGGGAGTCATCTTGGCTCCTGGTGAGATCTGCATGCTTGCCAGCTGGGCGGCATACAGCTGCTGCAAAAAGGGAAGAAACCAGCAAAACCGACAGGCTATTAACATCCCTCGCCAGCAGCTAGTCAGTGGCTTTCCTCTTTCATTCCCTCTTCTCCTGTGCACCCCCACTCCCCACACCCTTAATCCTACTGTTGTTGTATCCTCTACCCGGTTCTGCCTGCATCTTCTGCGGTTTGATTGGGTGTGTGTCTGAGCCAAATGCACACACAGAGCTCTTATGGAAAGAAATGCACACACATCTCGATCTGAAGTATCCCACACAAATGGAAGATTAGTTTGAAAGGTAGAGTATTTATGAGGGAGGCATTCCAGCAAAACATTTTTACTTTAAATTATCTGCAATCCCTTTCTGACAGGTATTCTTTCAGCAGATGCTGGGAGCAGCTTGCATATCGATTTGCATCTAAAAATACATCCAGACAATAGTTAAAGAAACTTCTGGATACTTTGCTTGAATTCTCCTAAAGTTTAATATTGACTATCTACAAAATCAGATATCTGTTAC
>JAVQJZ010224323.1:0-14428 GCA_036025355.1 Leiopotherapon unicolor | reverse complement strand
ATGCAAAAAAAAAGTGACTTAAAGTACTTAAGTACCCAACAATGAAAAAAGAAAATAAAGACAATGAACACAAACTGAGGTGCAACTGCAAAATAGACAATATTGGTTTATTCTGGCTTTACAGCGTCCTGTCTGTAGGACATAGTAGTGTACAAACACCTTTAGTGAATTATGAATACAGAGCTCAATAGAAAGTGCTGCTCCAGCTGAAGACCCTGCTGCCATTTCTCTCCCTGAGATCTACTGTGAGCCCACGGTACCTCAACCAGATCCAACACTAGTGTTAAAGTTATTCCAAATGTTAGTGTGAAACCTTTGTGCTGACTCAACTTTTTTCAGTATTTGAAAGCTAGAGAAGAGTGAGGTGGGTGAGCTTGTGAACTGGAAGGTTAGCTCTCCACCGCTGAGTCAGTCAAGGTCCTGGACGCTGGGCGAAGAGGCGAAGCAAGGTGTTGTGGTGCTGGGAAAGACAGCGCAGAGATAGAAACAGAAATGAGTGCTATTTATCTATTATTATCAGACGGGGAGTGGCATCAGGAAAATTGACTAATTGATTTCAGAATAAACAATATTAATAATTCAGGTATCTAGTTTAGAGAAATAAAACACCCCCTGATACACCTTTGAAATCTAAGAGTGCAACGCTTAATCTCATTTTTTCAAGCCGCAGTGCATGTGGGGCCACATTCAGCTGTTCTATTTCAGTCTGACAACTTGTTAGACAGATTTATTGAGAAATCATGTCACTTGTCACGATGGAGGCATAATAAACTCCCTCCCCACTTTGAATCCTCGAATTAGACACGCTATGTCACATGTATGCTGTGGTGGAGGTGAAGGTGGGGCTGCAGCCGTGAAGGCAGAGGTTGGTACTCTGCAGCGGGGCGGCGGCAGCAGCGTTTGCAGGGAGGTTATGAGCAAGTTAATGTGACAGATTGAATGCTTCCATGTGTGTGTGTGTGTGTGTGTTTGACAGGGTACTATATGCGTCGCATTGAATAGTGGATCATGTGGTACAAGCTGAAGCTGAGGTCGCCTGCCTGAACGGGTTTTGCATCATTTCATCTACTTTGCTGCATTAAAGTGTAATTTCACCTAAATCTCTCTCACACACACAAAAAAACAAACATACAGTTCAACTTGCTTTTAATGAGTATCAGGTGATACAAAGTGTTTTTTTATGCGCCTTCGTAAGCAAAGTTTTGAAATACCCTGTGCTGAAACTGCTGCGGCCAACCAAGCTAATCTGGAATAACAGGGGCACTGTGTCTGGAAAGGCATGTTGATGGTAATTTCCTGACATAACACACATTAAAGTTCATCCAAAACTAGGTGGCAAACATCTTAACCAGACCTATGTGCATGCCTTCATACTGTGGAAAAACCCTTTAGTGCAGATGCACTGTCACATCATAATCTTTTTGTAATTAGTCCCATTGATGCCTGGTAATCAGAATAGATTATTCTATCTCTTGTTTCATCACTATTACATCAACCTGCCCTTTGTAAATACTGTATGCATTGCATTTGTTTCTGTATATATTTCTGTATTTGTACTTGCAGTTTGATGTCAATTGATTTCATTTTAGTGTGCAAGTCTGTGTTTGAGAAAGTAGAGATCTCCTCTGTAAAGCTTTGTAAGCACCTTGTGTGTGTGTGTGTGTGTGTGTGTGTGTGTGTGTGTGTGTGTCAGTGTCTGTGTGTCTCTGTGAGTGCGTGTCTCCACTCCACTTCTGCGGTATTACCCTGCGTCTTCATTAACACTGGGGCTAAATCAGTAGCTGACAGCAGCTGTGGCTGGGGCCAAGAGGACATGAGCGCTGATCTGAAGTAGATTAGGGAGGATTCTGTGTACTTGTGTGTGTCTGTGCATGCACGCTCGGCGCTTCCACCCACCTGCCCTTCCCTCACCCTTTACCAGGGCCCAATCGATACACCATCCTGGAGCCGAGATGGAGGATCTCGGCTTTATGGAGTCGTTACAGTCCCCTGTGTGTGCATTATGAATGGGCCCCATAAGGCTGTTGATAGGCCCGCGGATAGCGTAGCAAAGCACAGCCATAACAAAGGAAAAAGATGAGGTACACATAGCCGCAGTAGTCAGTTCCTCTTTTTAAAACATCATTTCGATTACCTTATTGATCAGCCTGCAGCAGAACAGACAAAATCATAATCCCAAAACAGATCGGGAGTCGGCTGATAGTAAGATTAGTGCATTTCAGAATAACGCTGCGGTGCCTGGGAGAGTTTGTAAAGACTTTCCACTGTCGAGAAAAGAATGAGTTTTTCACGAGTCAAGCAGACAACCTGTGCTTTTCAGAGCTTAATAAAAACCTGTTGTGACTCTGATGAAGACCTTGAGTTGTGTGGGAATCACAAAGATTAATTTTCCTTTCCGTGTCTAGAAATTTCTACTTAATATGTCTCAAAGGCAGACATTAAATGCTACGGGACCTTGGCAAGTTCCAATGATTTACATCTACAGAACTGCACAGTGACCATCACAGTTCTGTACAAAAAAAGCTCTACATTGCAAATGAGCAGCATTAAAGCATCCTTTTCTTCTCGATCTCTCTTTCATATAATATTCAGTTTGTTCTCTTGCCCAGCTTGCTGAAATTGGATTGCAAGGTATTTGGCTTCAGAAGAAAACACAGAAAAACATCAGCTTTTCAGACATCAGTGATGGTGGTTAAATCTAAAAGATTTTTGAGCTACAGGGCAGCTGCAGCATTTCTGTGAAATATCATTCTCAAAATCACCCCTGTTTTTCATCAAGTGTTTATCATAAGTGAGAGGGCGCGTTGATTTTAACAGTCGTACGTACGTAAGCGATGCTGATTAACAATAATCAAACAATAATCAAAGAGACAGATTGTGGTTAAGTGTGCTCTGAATTCTAGAGGTTAGCTGAGAGAAACTAAAAGGACAAACAGAGTTGATCCTTCAAATCCGGGGTCGTATTAGCATACTTAGCATGCTCAAACATTGCATTGGGATGGCTTTATCTGAGTGCATTTGTCCCTGTAGTGCTGAAATGACTGGTTGATTAGTCAATTAGTCTGTCTATAGAAAATTAATCGATGATTATTTTTGACAAACAAAAATGCCAAACACTCTCTAGCTCCAGCTTTTAATTGCACACAGGATCTTCTTCTATTTGTCCTCTGCATCATACACTAGAAATCTTTGGGGTTTGTTCAACAGAACAAGCTATTTGAAGAAGCCACCTCATGTTTAAGGAAATTATTCTGACAGTTTTTCATAAATCTGGGTTGTAGGGGGATGTAAACAAGCCGATATTATTGCACCCTTGTATAAGATTTTATTAATGTGTGGAAAGACTTTCACTTCTCAGCCACTTTTGCCAAGAAAATCTGTCAAACAGATGCTGCAAAACTTTTTACATGCTGAAAACATAATAACATAGCGTGGCTCTCAGTTCATATGCTTTGCTGCCTACATTTACTGTGCTTAAAATGAAATGAGCTTTATTAGCATTGTGTGGTACGTTGCCAGTAGATTAAAAGCTCGACAAAGTGTGTGGTAAGTATTCTGTTGTGTCATGTTCAAGAGATTAAGTGTGGTCATTAACCGCATTGACAGCTTCATCACTGCGTTTGTACTGTACATTGACACACACACACACACACGCGCACAAGTGTATTTTTTGAAAGCCACTGACTTCACAGCGTTTAATCTTCGAGATCTCTCCCTCTTTTTCTCTCTATTTGCCTCCTGACATATTTTCTTTCTCGTGCCGGCTTCCTCCTCTTCAGCCGCCCTTATTCCCACCAGCTCGTCGTTCTCTCTCCCCGCGGGTTTTCGCTCTGTTTCCCCCTCCCGTCAGTCCTCCCCGCCGCTCGGGTCACCTGTGTTGATTTACTGTCAAATCTTCCAGGATTATCGGTAATCCCACAGCAGTGAAATCTGTTTGCTGACAGCTGTGCTCCCTCTAACAGTGTTGCTGCTTCCTATGCACACACTGCCCTATATACCAGAAAAAAAAACCCTGTCTTCCTCCTCAGAAAAGAAAAAAAAAACGAAAAAAACATTAATTTTCCGCCTCAGTAGATTCCAATTGACAATATTCTACTCTCCTTTTCTCTGGCATTTTCTTGTATTTGACTATAATGTGAGGCTGCTTTCTACTTTGCTGGATTAGGGGGTTGGAGCAAATTTATTGTGGATAAATAGATATAATATTGGGTATATTCTCACAGGGTCACAGAATCTCCTGTGGGGTTTCACCCGATGTTCACGCAGACTGCTCTTTTTTCTTAACATTACGGGGAACGACTCATTAATAATTCAGCCATCGCTTCTCACGCTTCGCTCCGCAAGTGTTCAATCAAACAAAAATACAGTGATGCATTTGGGTATGATCTCCTTTTCGTCTTGGATAGATTGAGGCTGGAATGGAAAAGGGCTGAGAAATAAATTGGGCCACACACACCTTAGAAGATATTAGTTTTATTGATCCGGCTGTCCTCGAATCGGCAGTATGCAATATCGTTGTATGATGCTATAATATTACAGTTTGCAGTGGAGCGCAATTCATATTGAATATTTTTCAACCATTACTGCGCCGGCAAATTGTCTCCTACACTTGTGAAAAAGGAAAAATAAACCTTCTTATCCCACTGAGATGTAATCATAATCTATACACTTCTTCGCCAGGTGGTGTACAAGAACAATGACATCCGGCTGGAGCTGTCCCGCCTCGCCCGCATCGTGGACCCCAAGATGAAACTCCAAGGCGACGTCGTCTTCAAATGTGAAAACGTTCCCACCCTCGACCCCATAAACTTCGAGAACCCGGACTCCTTCCTGGCCCTGCCGAAGTGGAACACCAAGCGCGTGGGCTCCATCTCCTTTGACTTCCGCACCTCCGAGCCCAACGGGCTGATCCTCTTCACCCACGGCAAACCTCAGGGCCGGCGGGACCCGAAGGGCCAGAAGAACAACAAGGTGGACTTCTTCGCGGTGGAGCTGCTGGACGGGGGCTTGTACCTGCTGCTGGACATGGGCTCCGGCACCATCAAGGTCAAGGCCACGCAGGCCAAGGTCAACGATGGCGCCTGGCACCACGTGGACATCCAGAGAGACGGTCGCTCAGGTAAGGATGAAGGAGAAAGGGAAGTAAGAGGAAAAAAATGCCTCCAGGGTGTTTTAAACCTCAACTTCTACCTTCTTTTAGCCACACAGTTTACCAGCAGTAGGACTCGAAACGTCGTTCCTGCTCAACATCACAGTCATGGGTTGTTAAAGAAAACTGTGATCAGCTCGGTGTTTTGGGAAGCCACCGGGGTCTCGTTACGTCCCAGTTTTTCATTTCAGGCTCGCTTTCTCACACGAGCGCAAATACATAATCAGGAATGGCTTCAATGAGGAAACTGAACTCCTGGCTCAATTAAAAACATGTTGCCTTTGGCTACGGAGTATATGAATTTACAGGCAGAGCTGACAAGCCAAATAACAAACTGCTAGAGAACAGAGTAATCAAACCAAGAGAAATAAAGGCACTTCCGTACAATATATCCTAAGACACTGGGTGAAGGATGACTAATATTTCCTGCAATATTGCTGTAGCGGCTTTGTTATATATTAGTTTATAGTGAGTGGGTGTCATCATTCATCGTTTCAAATTGAAACCCTCCCTCTTTGGGAATAAATTAAAAACACCCACAATTGTTTTCATTATAACGGCAATTACTTTACTGATTATTTCATCAGGTAACTAGATGTTAAGTCTCCAAAGTGTCAAAAATAACAACAAATACCCCTGTCTGCCATGCCTCGAGGCCGAAGTGCTGTGTTCATTCTGATCAGGATTCATCAAACCCAGAGGTATTTTTACTAAATAAAACAGTGAACGGCAGCAGAATTACAGCTTTGAGAGGCTTTAGGTCGGGCGTATTTAGTATTTTTAGCAATGTAGGCAGAATAGCTTTACACATATCTGATTGGTTTTTTGTTTGGACATTTATTTTGGTTCAGCCTGAAATATCTCAATTAAAAATATGACATATTGTACAGACATTCATGGACCCTGGGGGATGAATCACTAAATACCTGCAACGTTAATAACGTTCCCATCAATACTTTGCATTTAGTGCTAATTGGCAAAAAAAAAAAAAATTCTAAAACTTCTTAATTTTGCATTGTGGGTGATTTTGTTTGCACACTGATGTTGCCTTTAGCATTTAACCAAAACACCAGTGTGGAGCCTCACCTATCCTGTACCATGGCAGTAAAGTCAAGAGATGCATTTTCAATAATCATCTGGTTAATTAGTTTACTGTTAACCAGATCTGACCTGATGCAGTTCTGTGCTCAAAAGATCAAATAGAAATATGTAAACCTTCACCATCCTTACCTTACACTTTCTCTCTGCACTATCTTGTAAGACTGTTTTCCTCTGCACGATGTTTCTGTTCGATGACATTAATAATGATTGATGGTGATTGTTTGCGCTGATGGAAATTGAATTGAAGAGAAACTCTGGAATAAGTATGACTCTGTCGACTCAGTTTGACAATTGATGCGCACCAGCTGTAAGACTCAAAGTCGTAATCACGTTAGTGCTTATTTCAGATTTTTTTCCTGCGTCACGACCACAGGATGATGTAAATTTCCTCAATATTAATTTCCACGATGATTTATCGCCGGGATGAAGTCGTACTTCTCTCTGGTCGGCCACTGACTCCGTTCCCCCTCCGCTTCCTTCCACCTGTACGTCCTCTGACCTCGAAACGTGGCCGAATACACAGAAAGTATTAAAAGAAGATTATATTAGAGAGAAGGGTGAGAAACTTCTGTTGCCTTGAGCTCCAAACCCAACACAATCTCTGCATTAGGTGGGATCCTCCAGAGAACAGGGGTGTGTTAGTCGGCGCTACAGCCTGTGTTATATATCAGGTTAGAGCAGCCAATTTAGCCCCGTGTCAGAGCTCGCTGCTTTGATTAATCACCGGCACAGCCCCCAGTGCGATAGCGGAGTGGAAAGTAGGATTTTCACGGGGAAAAAGAGGAATGAGACAGATATATGGATACCAGACTGAGGGATGGTTAAGAGCAGGCATAATCACACTTGTGGCTTGAGTGAAATGTTAATAGGAGTTGCGAGTGAATTAAATTTCTTGTCCGCGCTGAGCTCCAGCCAGATTCTCCGTCTGGCTGCAAGCTGAATGTAACACGAGTAAAATGTGAGAACTCACGTTACCCCACTTTCAGACAAAATCGTGCTTTGTGCGAAGAGTGATCTTTTCATCTCTTTGCTACTTGACCTGAGTCAAGCGCAGACAGAGAGCAGGAGGGTAATAATGTACAAGAATACCCAATCCAAAGTCAAATCATCTTTTTCATCTTTGTTTAATGAACTATTTATATTTAAAGGCCCAATCTGTAATTATTAGGCCACATTAATTACAGGTGTTGAATGAATTGTGTCTAATTGAAAGGTCTGACTTGCTGAAATTCCTTTTTAGCTTTATTTAAGTGATTTTGATTTTTATTACAAATTTAAAGTTGGATTAAAGAATGAAGAACTGAACTGCTGTCAGCAAATGATGGATGATAAATATGTGAAATAAAATGCGAAAAACAGCAGTGTCGAAAGAGTCCGAGCTGAGGTCACACAGTGTATAATGCTTGTATCTGTTTGCATTATGGCTTTACCTTTGCATCACAAATGCAGCTGTGAATTGGATTAACTGGATTTTATTCTGTTGATAATGCATCTGAACTCTTGCACAGATCTATTACTTTAGGGATCTGTATTAGATATTTTTGGATATATGTGACATTTTCTCATACCCTGTAAAAAGTATTTACTGTGTGATGCTGGGGCTTTTTGTGCTGGTGTAGATCACACGCAGAGACCTTGTGCCGGTTGAGTGGTTATTTTGTTGGATGAAAGCTTATTTTTTCCCTTGACTGTTTTTATCTGCCCCACATTCTGTAATTTTGCGACTCAAATAGAGTTCCCCCCGAAGAGAGTGTTACAAAGTCGGTGATCAGTGCAATTTTGGCTGCCAACCACAGGTTTGCACCTCTACCTACTCAGACTGCGTCTTTGCAAAGACCCCGGCATGCTGTGCTATTTTCGTCAACCTTTTTTTAAAAGCGTGCTGCTCATGTTTGTCTGCGCCTCCAGTCTGATGGTGCTTTGGGTCACAAAATTTTGCAAAAATCTATCCATCATTTTCGCCCCTGTCTTGGATTTGATGAGCAAAAAAAAAAAAAAAAAAAAACAAGCTGTCAGTCTTATATTCACTTTAAAAATATCATTTTTGGTGGAGGTGCCAAAGTGCTGTACATTCAGGGCAATAAACGTCACTTGTTTTCAGCAGAGTTGCTGTTAGCTCAGGAATTTAGAGGTGCAAGCAAGTGTTGTTTTCTGGCAGCCAGCAAAATATGGCATGCCACTTAACTAGAGGAACATGACACTTGCTGTACAGAAACTCCACAGAAAGCAGAGATAACATCTCACTCCACCAGCTGCCTTTCTTTTTTTTTTCTCCAAAGCATATAGGAGTAGATTACATGACATGCTGACATGTACATCCATGCGGTGGAGTATCTAAACCCGTATTTAAGAGTGGATTTTTCCCCCTCCAGGCATCATCTCGGTAAACAGCCGCCGGACCCCTTTCACAGCCAGCGGGGAAAATGAGATCTTGGACCTGGAGGGGGACCTTTATCTGGGTGGTCTGCCGGACAACCGGGTGGGCCTTGTGCGCCCCACCGAGCTCTGGACCGCCATGCTCAACTACGGCTACGTGGGCTGCGTCAGGGATCTGTTCATCGACGGGCGCAGCAAGGACATCCGGCAGATTGCTCAGTCCCAGAATGTGACCGGCATCAAGTCCTCCTGCACCAAGGTGACGGGGAAGCAGTGCGACAGCAGCCCCTGCAAGAACAACGCAGTATGCAAGGAGGGGTGGAACCGCTTCATCTGCGACTGCACCGGAACGGGCTTCTGGGATAGCACCTGTGAGAGAGGTGAGGCTGCTTTCTTCTCACGCCTGCCTATGTGGCGAGTGTGTTTTGTTAAAATCTTATTGGATTTGTCAGAGAGTTTATTGATCTGTTAGTAAAGGACTTTTTAAAGGCGGTATAGCAGCTGTGCTCCTTTTTTACGTGCTAAGAAATCGATTTTGTGAGTGTGCTCCTGAAAAAAAGCTGCATGTTCGTGTAGGCTACAAGATGCAAAAAGGTGACAGTAGTTATGAAGTAGCTTTACAGTAGTTTTTCCAAGAAGGGGGACAGCGCTCTGTTTTAGCAGACAGGCAGAAGTGTGACTTGAGACACTTCTCTCACAATATTTATGGAAGCTTTGCTGAAAGATTTAATAGGATTTTACTTTCCTGCCAAGTGGCTTTGGAAAAGGGAAGCCCTTTCTTTCCGCTGGAGAAGGTTCTGCAGTGAAATTGAACTTCTCTCTGCTGGTGAAATGGTCTCTCCTTGTCTGGGTTTTAAGAGCTCGGACGCATTAAGTTTTTATGAGACGGTGGAGATAGGGACACTGCGAGCTGAGGGAGAGTATGTTATCGGACTATTGTTCGGATTGTCCTTCACTTTTTCACTATTTTACAGAGATTTTAGGGGTTCAGTGGAGGGCTTTAAGTACTTTCCAAAGAACTCGAGGTGTGTAAAGAAACGTACTTGTAGGAGGAATAATGAGGATCTGGAGAGTAGGTTGTTACATCGGCAGGTAGTGTGACTGCAGGAGGCCGGCGAGATGATAATGTGTTGTTAATGATTAAAGAAAGTCAAAGGAGAATAGGGATCAACATGCACCTTACACGGAGAAAGGTCTGTGTTGAAGCCTGTTGTAGGTATTGTACGGCCTGAAACATGTCCTTAATGTGCTGTTAATGCACCTTAAAGAATTAAACGGCAAAAGTGTAGGTATGAATTATAAAGTAACAGATAAAAGTCAGAACGAGCGGGATATAGATGTTAAAAATGCACAGTCATAAGTAATAAAACCAAAGTGGATGACAGTGTGGAGCACATGTCCTGTCCTGTCCTTAGCTACACTTCCACTGGGAGCCGATTTAGGAAGCCGGGGCTGTCTGATCAGGTTAACTTTGTCTTAGCCGGACTGTTGCATCTATTTCAGTAGCTCTCCCCTGATGTTACGTCAGGACAAAGGGGGCAAAAAGGCAGCTGTGAAGGCAGCGGCGTGCTTGAGTAACACTCAAACAGCCAATGCGCCTCACTGACCCTCTGCCCACATAAGAAAAGATGAACTCATCATCATGTATTTGCCTAACGCGGCACACGCTGACAGCATCAGACTGTGCCCATCACCTTTTCTTCTTCTTCTTCTTCTCCTTCCTCCTCTTCCGTCCTGTTTCGCTACCTCCCACACACCGATCTCTGAACGGTCCTACCTCTGCACTCTCGCCGCTGGGTGATAACCTGAACGATGCCCTCCAGGTGTTTAAAACAAGTCATCAGTCTGTTCAGCAGCTGATTCTTTCTTTCCACAGTCATACAGGCGTCTGGATTTTAGTTTGCTGGTTCAAACACTAATTTCATTTCATTTTAAATGAAAGAAAAACAATGATAGTATCAAGAAGGTCTTGTTCTGCATTGAATGATCTGAATTGATTGACACTTCTATTTTTAATATTGAGGCATTAATAATATGATAAACAGCGTTTTCCTGTTGTAGCTGGTTGGCATGGTTGTATTATTCAGTAAAGTTAATTTAAGATTAGCTGCTTTTCTCCTGTTTTTTTTCTTCTTTTATTTAGGGGACTTTAGATGGTTGTGTTTGTCTTACATTTTGTAGATTAAAGAAATAATTTCAAAGTTAATCGTCTACATCGTTTATCTACAATTACAGCTTAATTAACAATTACCAGCGCAAAACACCAAGTGTGATTACCTTTAGAGTCAAATCAAATTTAAGCACGTGCGATGATATTTTCTGCATCGTATCGCTGAGCTTGTGAGCATCTTCCCCCTTCCACCCATCTTTTCTTGCCTTTTTCGAGACGCTTATTAGATCGGGGTCTGAGCGGTCACAGCAGCCTACAGTAGATGTTCCTTCCCCTCCTCGCCTTCCTCCTGCTCTTCCTGTGGGATCAGTTAACCCTCCGGTGCGTGTTGTCGTTCGTCTCTGCGGTCAGGCCCGAGCAGCCTGAGCCACCTCAGCTTGGAGCTCCTGAGGTGCAGCAGCTCGATACCGGCGTCCTCTCGGTTTGCTGAACTGCTCGCTTTCTCACACAGAGCGAGGCCAGCCGCCCCGTGGAGGAACCTCATCTCAGGCCTGCTTGTGTCAGCAATCCTTTTTTCTTCCCCAACCCCCGGTTGCTATCCAAGGCGTGTGACCACAGGAAGAGGGTCGTAAAGAAGAGAGATCAATAAATTGAAAGCTTTGATATCTGGAGCTCCTGCCACGATAGAAAACCTGCTTCATGCGAGGAGCCACTTTGACAGTTTCCACGTCAGAGGAGCTCACCTGACCTGAGCCGGTGACCTTTTTCCTGCACTCCTGCAACCTGGAAATGGCAGGTCACATAATAATAAAAAAAACTGAATTCACAAATGAGTCCGACTGCATTAGCCTCTATATCCTCTGATGATCACTCGCGTTACAGCTCAGAGTGGAATATTTTTGAAGCTAATTTCTTGTCTGCTTTGAAAGCTGTAGCCCACGAGATGAAGAAATCGCTTTGATTTGAGACGTTGTTGCTTGAAACGACATGCAATGTTTTTCTTTTTTGCAAAATAAATGTGTATCGCTTTGGA
This sequence comes from Leiopotherapon unicolor, assembly GCA_036025355.1. Classification (NCBI taxonomy): domain Eukaryota; kingdom Metazoa; phylum Chordata; class Actinopteri; order Centrarchiformes; family Terapontidae; genus Leiopotherapon; species Leiopotherapon unicolor. Next base: position 2,659 of record JAVQJZ010224323.1, on the reverse strand, counting down.
ACGAATGCAATGTTATTAGTCACACTGGTAGAATAGTGTATTTTCCATTTCCGCCGTGCTTTTAAGCAGCCCCTGGAGCTCCCCAGTGACAATATCAAACAACCACTGAGATGTATTCACACATGGCGCTTGCTATTGATCTCAAGTACGCTATACGGTACAACAGAGGATTGTGCTCGCATGATGAGACAAGGGGTGAAATGATAGAGATCGTTGCTCTCCCGGGGAGCGTAACAAAGGTTGTGCATTTACGTTACAAGGATTGGCCTTTGCTGGTGACTTTCTGGCAGGATGTAAATAAGCTCTTTTGTCTGTCTTTGCTCCAAACAGTTAGTTCAAATCAGCCCACACTTTTCCTTTTTGGTGATGTTATTTAACTCAAGTGGGTTTTCCTTGGGAGTCTTTGAACGTGTTTGTAGTATTGCATCTGCATTTCCATCTATCACGTCGCAGTCAAAGACCTCTTCAATTGGTATGTTGCCAGTTTATTAGGTGCACCTGTACAATCAAATGCAATCCAGTTAGTTTTGCTGCATTGACACTTTATCACTTGATTTTTAAATGAATACATTTTCTATGGACATTAAAGTCATGGAACATGTTATTATTGGTTATGCTTTATTTAGCTAAATATAAAGTCAGATTTCAAATTAAACACCTGCTGTTACTGTTTTCTGAATATTATATGTCGCTTTATGGAAAAAAGCAAAAGCTTCTCATCAACCGTTGTTGATTTGTCTAACTTGAGAAAAAAAGTTGTGCCTCATTGAAGTCGTTTCGGCGCATTTTGTACTAATGATATTTTTGGTACTCCAATAATGGTATTGTCAGAAACGAGAGTCTCAAGATGATTTCATCATATCTGGATTGAACGCGGCACGTTGCTCTGTGTAATTTCTCCTCTTCCACTGGGAGCTGAAACTTAGCAATTTCCTTGCTCTGTTTACCAGAACGAAAATACAACCTGACAGATATTTTAGACTGTTTGAGGGGATCAAAGATCGTACCAGGCGACAACTAACAGACAACAGCGCTGCTGTCTGCTCTGTTTTTCCACCTGGTATCTGTTCCGGGTTTAGTATACAGATGACTCTGCCTCTTATCTCTCGTGTGACTTTGTTTTTTCCTCTTCCACTCTTTTTCATTTGCTGTCTTGAAATCCCTCTTTCTTTCACTTTCCTCTGTTCTCTCTCACGCACACACACACACACAAACACACACACACTCTCCCTCTGTTTGGCATGTCTTCTTTAACCCAGCCCATGAGACACGACAGCACCTGTGATCAGAGGTCTGCCGCGGTATCACACAAACAGATGTAGTGTCAGCATGGGAGCCAGCCACTGTGTGTGTGTGTGTGTGTCGTACAAGTATACGCACATACAGAATATGATGTATAAAAAGCAATGCATAGAATAATGTACCATTTTTTCACAACAATATTAGTCCGTGTCTGCATCCTGTATATGTCTGCATGCATCCTTACCGTGCTTGCAATTTTATTTCTGCCAACAATTGAGTGTGTATGTGTGTTCGTGCCAGCCCGGCAGTGCCAATGCCTCGTGCAGGTGTATGATACGGGAGCCCTGGCCCTGATAGACCCCTCTCGTCTGGGTTGTGACCGGGAGCGTAGCCCTGCCAAAAACCTGCCTGCCTGTGATCTGAATTCAAATAGGGCTGCTTGGCTCGGTGCAGCCCCAACAGGCACACACGGGGAAGAAAAGGGGAGAGGCCGCCTGCTTAAAGTACAACTGGTCACATATATTAACGTGGTTCGAGGGAAAGTTTCCCACTGCTCTTAGAATGACCATGCAGCCATGTGATATGTTTCTTTATTTTTGTGACCTGTTTTTATTGTCCTCTCCTTTGTCAGATCTAATCATTTGCTAAAGCGTGACAAAAAAAAAGGATTGTTTTTGTTACTTAGCGCTCCGTCTGCGTGGGATACGTCTAATTGGGTTGACTCAGGCATACAGGTTTAGTCCGCTGCAGCACTTTAAAAAGTGATGCCGGAAAATGATTTTCTTCTCAAATAGCCTGCAGCCAGATCCACAGAAAGCAAAGAGAAAGGAAATCATTACCCTCCTGTAATGATAATGTTTCGAGATGGGCTTTGTCCTCTCTCCCGTCTTTGGGAGGCAGCTCCGGGCTTTTTTCCTTTTTGATTGTTACATTCCATTACATGAAAAGGTTACCCAAATGTTATTCCCCACGAGGAAAACTCGAGTACAGCAGATTATTCAGGTCGTATTTGAGTCTAACTTGTGAGAGGGGACATTAATTCGAGGCTACGCGGAGGTATATTTGATGTTGTCCGCTGACTCCTCGAAGAGACGGGAAAATCTGCAGCGCTGCCTCGATTCCGCGAGCTAGTCAGTCATTCGAACAGTCAGTCAGTACTGAAAGTCAGGTTTTGTGCATGTAAACTGTGTGCGGGTGTGTGTGTGTGGGTGTGTATGTGCGGGTGCGTGGGTGTGGGAGGTGCTTTAAGGGGTGTTGCTGACATTTGTGTGTTGCAGAGTGCTGCACAGCTGATAAAGTAGCCCAGTTAATCAGGTAAATAGGCCTGTAATGAAGTGTGTTTGTCTGACGGTGTGCCAGCCCAGCGCCAAGCGATCCCACTGAGACTCTCCTCTTTCTGTCTTCCTGCTGCATCCCA
>JAVQJZ010224291.1:0-19013 GCA_036025355.1 Leiopotherapon unicolor | reverse complement strand
TATTTTAGATTTTTTTTATTCTCTCACACACACACACACACACACACACACACACACACACACACACACACACACACACACACACACACACAAACATTAATGTATGTTGGCTTTTTCTGCCCAACACGCATGCACAGAAAAAGGCTCACACAGAGAAATGAATAATAATGCTCCCGTAAACATTAATCAAACAAAGGAGGACTCAGCTGCAGTTCTCAGCTTAATGCATCAAACTCACACAATCTGAACGAACCTCTTTGAAGCCGCCTTTCTTTTCATTAAATGTGTTTATTTGGTTTGCTTACGAGTCAGCAACATGAAAACACACATCAATACTTCATATGAATAAATTCATTCATCCGTTCAACCTTCATTTACAGCAGCAGGAACACTTTTTTCTTCCACTTTGTTTTTCCTTTGTTCCTCTTCCTGTTTCACCTCCACGTCCCGTTTTCTGATGCTGGATGAAGAAAATAAAAGTCAAAAGTCTCGTACTTATCTGGAGCATATTGACCTTTTAGGTGTTTCATGAATTGTTTTCTGTTTGTTCGGCTCAAATCAAACTGCAGTGACACTAAACAATAAAATCTTCCATAATGTCCTTTTATATTCTGACTAAACTTCATCACAGCGATTCGCACTTTCCACCTATAAATGAATGAAATGAGGCTGTTTCACACACACACACACACGCACACCAGCAGGCTATTTGAAGATAAGTGTGATGTTGATCCTCTGGACTTTCATTGTAAAGTTGTGACTGTCGTGTTGAAAATGAAGGAATTAGACCGAGTTATTCAATTAAATGTGAATAAAAGAAAGAAAAAAAGAGTTTGGAGAAAATCGTACGAGGGCGCCACAAAGCACAAAGAAAGTTTGAGGCCCTGCAGCGATGCTGAAACCTTTAACACCGACTGCAGCAGTGTGTCTGTCCTCACACACACACACACACACACACACACACACACACACACACTCACACACTGTGGCAGAGGACCAGTCACTGTGAGCAATCAAAGCAGTGTAGAGAGACACAGACGCCACAAACCTGCCACCATCCATCAACATCACGGCCTCACACTCGTCCACTCACATCGCTGTCAACGGGAGGAGAGAGAGGAGAGAGGAAACGAGGGACGAGGAGGCAGGAGAGGAGAGGAGGAGAGGAGGAGAGAAAAGGAGAGAGAGGACAGAGGAAAAGGAGGCAGGAGAGGAAACGAGGAGGCAGGAGAGGAAGTGAGGGACGAGGAGGGATGGGAGGAGGAGAGGAGGAGAGGAGGAGGCAGGTAAACAGAGACAGCAGGTGATCAGATGTGTGTGCGTGTTTGCATCATATCCTCCTCAGACTGAGATCTCCCTCGTCGGCAGCTTGTTGTTTTTCCTGCGAGGCGTTTAAAGAGACGTGCGACTGTGACTCTTCTCTGCCTGGAGACGGTCCAGACTGCAGCGAAATGAGATGAAGACGAAGTGTTGTTGGCACGCGTCGAGATGAAGACGTCTCCGGTCTGATGGCCTCACAGTCCCGTTTGTCCTCAGTTTCCTGTTGGTCCCGTAAAATAAAGCTCCCCTGTGGATTTATGAGGTCACTGTTGTGTTAAAACTCTTTTCTGTTTCTTTGGGAATATTTTTTCTGCTGTGCACGTTTAACAAAAAGACATCAGGGTGGCAGAGATGCAGCTTTATTATCCGTCCTCACTTTGGACCAGTGTTTGTTTTCAGCTGCAGACTCATCTGCCATAAAGCTCCTCTGAAATCACGCAGGTCCTTATCAGACGCCGCGGGCACTTCACCGACTTTAAGCTGAGCTTTCGTGCATGACCTGGTGGTATTTTGGAAAAGCAGTGAGTCATCCCGACTGAATGTGGAGTGAAATTTCTCCACCTCTAATTTTATTATTGGGATGATAAAACTGGATCGATCCGAGGTGAACTTCACAAAGACCAACAGCACCTCCCTGTGGCCACCTGCAGAACTACACTCATCTTTTCACACTGATCTTTAAAGTTCATCTCTGAATAGTTTAAAGAGTCTATGTAGATTTAAATAATTACAATATCCTGTAATATCACTGTAAATAACAATCTGCTAATTAACTCTGCTGAGCTGTTCATTAATAGTCACATTTTCTTTCATTGGATGTTTAAATACTTTATATTTAAACAATATCTGAAGCAGCATCTTTATTTTTTGGTCTCCAGATGTGTCAGGATGATTAAAAAAGAAATGTTTTGTTTGTCAGATGCTTCAGAAAGTCCGCTCTGCATTAAATGCTCCATACTTGGTATGATTATCTGCATATTGGTACGTAAACAGCTTAAAGAGTCAGGAGGATTTATTTTGCTGTTTGAAAACACTCCTAAAGGTCGAGTTTCTGCAGGAAACACTGCAGGAGACACAAACACACCAAGAAGAAAAGCAGTGAGACAAAAAACTGAGTCGATCAATTTTCTCTTTTTTTGGTGAAACTTCACCGACACTTGTTTTAAAAAATCTCTTTAGAGGAACAATTCAGATTTGACAGTCGGCTCCAACTAAACTGTTTTTCGTGACTCATTTTGTCAAAAAGGTCTCTTATGATTCACAAATTGTGTATTTTTTATGTGAAGTTTTACAAAATATTAAAGTTAAAACCTTCATCTGAACAGTTATTAGTGGCTAAAACTGTCAGAAAATGCAGTGGAAGTAGAAAATAGGATGGATGGAGTATTTGAGTAAACTAATGTTTGCATGTGTGTATGTACATGCAGTTCAACACACACTGAAAGCCTGCAGGACGTTTATCAGAAGTCTTCAGCTCGTCTCTTTATTTTCAACATTAACATCAAAATATACTAAAAAGTTTCAGAATAAAATATATGTGTAGACATTTAAACTGGCAAATAAATGTAGTCAAGAAAAAACGTGTTTTGTAGCTGACAGCCATGAAGGTGCTGCATTAAAAACCACGTCACGATTAATCAGACAGCAGCTTTTATTTTGTACGATACTCGAGGCACCAACAGGAAACACTCATGCATGCAGGCCACAGATCCAGTCAGTGTGCACAGTTTAGACAGAAACACGTCACTTACAGACGCTTCACGGCTGAACCGTCCACAAACTTAAGAGAACACGTACAGACAGCTGGAGGAAATATCATTACATGAGAATAAAACAGCGATCGTCTAAAGAAGGAAGCGGTGAAGGAAACGACGGCCTGAACTCACTCCAAGTTTTTCCTCAGACAGACTCTGAAAAGCATCAACAGAGGTCAGATTTAAAAATCCTGCTCACACTGAGGCTTGTTCGCGGCTGCAGGACACGACAGTCTGTCCGAAGAAAGGTGTGTAAACTGCCACTGAAGCTCATTTTAATGAGCACACACGCCTTTTAAAGTTCACCCAGGTGAGACTCGACTGTGTGTGTTCGCAGAGATAAACGGCGAGTCGACGGCTCGCTGCTCAAAGCTCCACTTTAGCCTTTAATTTGTCACCTCTGACCGCAGAATAAACAGAGACGCGTCATTTCTGAGCAAATCGCTCCAGCTGGAGGAAATATTACAGAGACGTGCATATTAAAGAGGAACTTCAACCTCAAAGTCTTATTTTTAATTGTTAAGTACGTGTTTCAGCAGTTTAGATTCAGCATCTTTTCCATCCATCGTCTGACTGAACAAACAGCGACGTTCATCAAAAGAGTGCAACTTGTCGACGTGGTACCTTCAAAGGCAAAGAGTCTCACATTTTGAGAAATATGTTGAAATGCTTCCCTACAAAGTTCCCTTAAAACGTTTTCATCTGTTTCTTTCTGTGCAAACACGTAAAAACAACTCATCACAGTTTTACAGCTATAAAAAATGGCGGCCTTCTCTAACATGGAAACTTTATCTGAGAGCGTAAAAAAGGAAGCAGGATGTCACATTTAATTCATCTTTCTGTGACTTCAGAAGGTTAAAATACTTTATGAGTCATTTGGTCTGATTGTGGAAGTTTAGTGAATTATTATCTTTATTTTTTGGTTTTACATCCTTTTCTAATCAGACTCTCAAACTCGCAGACTTTAAACGCATCGATCTCTTTACATTCAGGCTGTAAACTCACAAACGTCCGTGTGTGTTGGAGGGTTTTTTCCTCTGCGTGTTTTCTGGCGTTTTAAGCAGGAATGACGTGTTGTCAAGGCCACATGAGCATCACGGAGACGGTTACGGCATCACGTCATTAGTGACGGCACGACACTTTACTGCACGTATGTGTGACGTCGCACAGACAGATGAAGCGGCAGGAGGCGGCGGCGAGCGCGGCGGCTTAATGTTTCGCCTCTCGGGGGTAAAACTCGGCTAAAGTGCTCTGAGGGATCCTCTTCAGCATCTCTTTGGGGAAGATCCTCATCAGCTGCCAGCCCACGTCCAGAGTCTCGAACACACTCCTGTTCTCGTAGGCGCCTGGACACACCAACAACTTCATGTTGGTTTTAAATTAAATACTTTTTCATGGTAAAATCAGCAGAAACGACAAACAATACGGCGAGTTTCCTTCATTATTATCTCACACGATAACAATCATTTTAATCGTTTACTCAAACAATAACGTGACCTGCATCCAGCTGGATTCAAAAATATTCATTCATTTAAACTAAGTTTTGTTGGGGATTTTATTGAAATGTTTTAATCACAATTATAATATATTGTGATTATATATAATTAATCAATCAATCGATCGATCGATTAATCATTTCGGTACCTTGGGCGATGAAGTTCTTCTCAAACTTGGAGAGAAACTCCAGGTAAAGCAGATCATCAGCCGTCAGCGCCTCCTCGCCGACCACCGCCTTCATGGCCTGCACGTCTTTACCGATGGCATAACACGCGTACTGCACACACACACACACACACACACACACATTTCAGAGTGCTACAGATGAGTGTGTGCGGTGTGTGTGTGTGCAGTATGAGTGTGTGTGAACTCACGAGCTGGTTGGAAACGTCTGAGTGGTCTCTGCGGGTCATTCCCTCCCCGATGGCAGATTTCATCAGGCGGGAGAGAGACGGCAGCACGTTGATGGGAGGATAAATCTAAAGGAGAAATCAGTGAGAGTAAAGGAGAAAACTTTAAACTCCGTCTGCTGTTTTCTGTCATCACACTTCCCGTCCTGCCTCTCTGGATGAATCTCTGCAGGAAGTCGAGCTTTTCTTTTGTTCGACAGTGAAAAAGGACGAGCTGCTCTGCTCGTTTCCATCATTTTGGGGGAAGATGTGAGATAAACTTTGTTATCAGTACCTGTCTGTTGTGAAGCTGTCTGTCCACGTAGATCTGCCCCTCGGTGATGTAACCCGTCAGGTCAGGGATGGGATGAGTGATATCTGAAAGACACGAGGCCACGCGGTCACAGCGACGCCGCGGTCACGAGCACGTGTGTGTGTGTGTGTGTGTGTGTGTGTGTGTGTGTGTGTGTGTGTGTGTGTGTACCGTCGTTCGGCATGGTGAGGATGGGGATCTGAGTGATGGAGCCGTTGCGTCCCTCCACCCTGCCGGCTCTCTCGTAGATGGTGGCCAAATCCGTGTACATGTAACCGGGGAAACCTCGGCGGCCCGGCACCTCCTCTCTGGCCGCAGACACCTGCAGAGCGGACGAGGAAACGCGCAATTTATTTCCAATTTCCTGCAGCAACTGGAGAATAACGGCTCTGAAATTGAGGCCGACCTCTCTGAGAGCCTCTGCATAGGAGCTCATGTCGGTGAGGATGACGAGGACGTGTTTCTCACACTGATAGGCCAGATACTCGGCCGACGTCAGCGCCAAGCGAGGCGTGATGATCCGCTCGATGCTGAAATAAAGAGGAAGCTTTAACTCATTTCATCCCCAATCTGACATCTTTCTGCCTGATTCTACATGACCTGAAGATTAAAACCTTCAGACATGAACATCACAGAAGCACTTTGAACAAGTTCATGCAACAACTTGAAAAACTGGATGAAATAATGGATTAGTTGATTAGATTAACACTGAACCTCCAAACGTCTGACATATAAACTCATTTTCTGCTTCCTGTGATGCAGAAAAGCACCAAAACTGAAGCTGTTGTGCAGAAGATTCATAAAATAAGATAAAAAAGTGCCAAATCTATCCAACATCTCTGAAAAAGACTAAAATCTCTTTTCAAACAGATCGTCTCTCTCATCTCGGCTCTCGTGGAGGCGTGAGTGTGAAACTTCTGTCTTTTTAAACAAAGCAGCAAAATGATTCCAGATTAAGACTCTCCAAAGCAAAGAAAAGCTCCTACGTGGGGTCGTTGGCCAAGTTGAGGAACAAGCAGACGTTGTCCATCGAACCGTTCTCCTCAAAGTCCGACTTGAAGAACCTCGCCGTCTCCATGTTCACCTTTTGGGAGGAGAGAAAGGAAAAACTGATGAGGAGACGCTTCCTGTGTGAGTTTTGAAAAGAAGTGAGAAATGATCCAGACGCTCACCCCCATGGCTGCGAACACGATGGCAAAGTTGTCCTCGCTGTAGTCCATCACGTCTTTGGACTTCTTCACCAAACCGGCCTGCCGACAGATCTGAGCTGCGATCTGACGGACGCAGCGAGCAGACAGAAACACGACGACATCGAACAAAGTCATTTATTCATCTTCAGCCTCTTTAAACAAAAATCTCAAGAGACTTTTATTGTAATTAAATCTGGCAAATTACAGAGAAGTGATCAAATTAATTAATCTGGTCTAATTGAGATTCAGCTCTGAGGATTCGGCACAGAACAAATCGGTGTGTGTGTGTGTGTGTGTGTGCACCTCATTGTGTGGCAGCCCTGCAGCAGAGAAAATGGGTATTTTCTGCCCCCTGGCGATGCTGTTCATGCCGTCGATGGCAGATATGCCGGTCTGGATCATCTCCTCGGGGTAGATACGACACTGAGGGTTAATGGGCTGACCTGCAGCGCGAAAACGTTTTTAATATTCACACAAATATTCACATAAAGCTCAGAGAGAGTACAACATGTGCTGCGTCTCGATATTATGATCACTAAACAAACTGTTGGTACGTTACTGCACATCTTCTTTAAAAGGTCTTTTGTTAGAGTTACGCTGGTTGAGTTTGTGGTTTGTTTTTCTTATTACGTGTGCATGAAGTACCTGCTGTGAGCCTCTTTTACTTCAGAGTTGTCTTTCTGTGCACTGCTGGGATAAATGTTGTGTTTTCCTGCAGCCACAGTGGATCTGTATGTGAGTGCTGCTTCATGTTGGTTCATTAAAGAGAGTCGACGTACCCATGATGTCCAAGAAGTCTTCAGCCAGGACTGCCGGTCCTCTGTCGATCGGTTTCCCAGACCCATTAAACACACGACCTGCAAACACACACACGCTTCATCCATCAGTAAATCTACCAAACAAAGTGCGGCAGGTAAACGCTGCTGTGTGTGTGTGTGTGTGTGTGTGTGTGTGAGCCTCAGTTTGCAGCTGAGTGAATGAATATGAGGTGTGTTCAGTGTGTCGTACCCAGCATGTCCTCGGAGACGGGCGTCCGTAAGATGTCTCCTGTAAACTCACAGCTGGTCTTCTTCGCATCGATGCCTGAAGTCCCCTCAAACACCTGCAGGGGGCAGAAAAGAGCAGCAGCGAGGAGGAAGACCAGATCAGTGTTTACGTTCAATTACACAGAGAAATCTGCTATATTCATATTTATATTAATATAAATACATCGTGCTTTTATTTTTGAATTGATTATTATTGTTTAATATTTTTATAAAAGTAATAGTTGGCACGTTAAAAACTTGGATGATGGGAGAGTCTGTAGTTCTGCAGGCGTCGAACATGAAAACAAATAAAATAAAAATCATAAATTTGATTAGATGAAGTGGTCGTTTCAGCTGAGGCGGCTCCAAAGAGGACAAAGGACCTTTGTGATTCATTTCAGACCTGCAGTCTGTTAAAGCGTCGCTGTGGCTGCGTTTTCCTGTCACAGAGAGCTGCCCTGCTCTCGTCTGCACCTCCTGACAGGAAAATCCTGCAGACGTGATGCAGAACATCACCAGAAACCAGCAGCACAAACATCACATATCTCATCGTTTGTAATCCTGGGATGGAGATACCTGGACCACAGCTTTGGAGCCGCTGACCTCCAGCACCTGGCCGCTCCTCTTGGTGCCGTCGGGGAGGGTGAGATGGACGATTTCTGCGTACCGCGGGAACTGTGGGGGGGGAAACACCGAAGCTGAGAGACGTGGAGAACGTTTACAGCAGATTTTAGGTTTCAGATGATGATCAGGATGTGACGTTGATACCAAACTTGATCCAACAGGAATCAGTTTCACATGCAGGATTTTAAACATCTGCCCACAATAAATCAGTTTATCAGAATAATAAAGATATAAAGATTATTTAGGTTTGTTTCAGTCTGAATAATAAAACATGCTGTAACTGAAAGCATGTGATCAACCTGATTCTCTGTCACGTTTTAGAGTTTGAGTTCACAGAAGAAGAAACGAAATGAAATGAAACTCCTGCAGCTCTCAGCGTGTAAAGAGAGCGAGATGAAGCCGACGTCCTCACCTTCACCTGATCCAGGATCACCAGCGGCCCGTTGACTCCAGACACCGTTTTATATGCTGAGGACAGAAAACAGGAGGTTTGTTTGCTTTATCTCGGCCTCCTGCGTGGAAATAAAACTCACATTATCTCTGACGAAGCTTCTGTCAGGAGCTGCAGAGTAATTTTATCACGCTGAGACCCACACACACACACACACACACACACACACCCTGCAGAAATTCAGCTGCAACTGTAGATTATCTTCATGATCAATAAAACATACATCAGTAATATCAGATTCTTGAGAGAAAGATCAGTGAACATCAGAAAAAGCAGCAAAGATTCACGTTTGAAATGCTGCAAACAACAGATGTCATCATCTGTTTGGACCAAACTGCTGAGGCTCCTCTGAGCTGAGCAGCCTCCATCACTCTGCATGAGGATGCTCTGCAGCTGCGGACTCACTGAGGCGCGGCTGGGAGATGTAGTCTCTCCTCACGGCCAGCACTTGCTCCCTGCAGGCGGCGGGGGCAGCCGGGGGGGCGGCCGCCGCTCTGCCCCCGCTGACGGCCGAGGACAGCTCGCTCATGGCCCCGTTCACCATCCCTCTGAGCGCCTTCATCGCCATGTCTGCTCCTGCAGCGTCCGCAGCGGCCGAGTCGTGACGGCCCGCCGCGCATGCGCACTGAGCGCGGGCAGCTGCACCAGGAAGGGGCCGTTGGGTTGTCATGGCAACCAGGTACAAGAAATTATATATCTTAAAAATAATGAGGCAAAAATACTACTACTAATAATAATATCATTAATATATTGTGGCAAATCCTGCAAATAAAACTGATTCATGTTGGACAGAAATTAACATGAGATGTGATTATAACATGTAATTTATGCTGGACTATGCAACGTATGTGCACATACACATAAATACAATATATTTTATGTATAAGTACTTGATACTTGAGCTGAGTGAAGAAGCAGACGGTTCACCTGCTGCTTAAAAATGAGATAATCAGAGATTTGCAGCTAATTTAAAGAGACATTTTCTAAGTTTGTAGTTCAGGAGGGGCGGGGCTGTTTTATGTTTTAGACTTTACTGTAAAATCCTGTTTCATGTCCACAGATGCTGATAAAAGATTTCAGAGATGATTTCCTTTTCATTTAATCTCATTTAATCACACACACACACACACACATTGAACCAGTCTGACAGGCCGACACGGTGACGCAGACAAACCTGCGACTCAGAGCTGAAAATCTTCAGCTCAGTCAGTCGATGAATGTTGGTGACAAACAGGAGATGATAAAAAATAAAAATCATCACGACTGCTCAGAGATCATGTGACGTCTTCAAATATGCAGAAAATCTGTTATCAGTTATTTTTGCTTGTAAAATTATTAAAGTTTTACTGAAATCAGATCAGATTTTCTGCATGTGGGTTTTCTGTTGAGCTGAATCAAAGATCAATAAATAACTTAGTCAGCAGAAAATCGAAGTTAAAATTCAGTTTTAAAAGTGTTTCAAATCCGATGACCACATTTTGACTTGATCAATAACACGATCATCACGCTGAGCCTGACGTGAGTTAAACTGCAGATAATATAGTGAATAATAGTGAAGTGAGCGTGAACGTCTCAATAAAATGTTCACGTTAAAAAAGTAAAGAGATAAAACCTCCTGACTGAGCTGAGGTCAGTTTGAAAAAGGCACAATGAGACTGAAAAACAATCAATCAATCGATCGATCAATCAAACTAGAGTCTGTTTACTTTTACAAGATAAAATATGAGTCAAACTGAATCAACGCGCTCTGACAGGCTTTATTTCACGCGAGCATCTCGATCCAGTCGCTGACTCGAAAGGATGAGTTAAGTGTAAAAAGTTCCTCGCAGGTTGGACTGATGAGCCTGAAAACGAGCTGCTGAGGACGTTTTAGTTTCAATCTACGACGGAGACGTTCAGCATCTGTGACACGCGAGAAGCTGCCGTTTAAAGACAGAAGAGAAAACTCGACTTCCTCTGCAGGAACAAACAGCTCGAGGGGATGAAACGCGCTGAAGTTCGGCCTTCGAGCTGTGAGCGGCTTCAGAAACAGGAAACAGCTTTAATACGTCGCCGTGTGTCAGTAGTCGTCGTACGAGCGGACTCTGTGCTGGGGGGGGAACCTGTGGGGGGGTCTGTGGTTGGGGCCCGTCCACTCCTCCTCACGTCCGTCGTGGCCGTTGGACTCGTTGGTCCACCGCGCGGAGTATCGGGGGAGGGGGGGCGGGTACGGGTCCCTCCTCCTGTCCTCGTGTCGGCGGGGGGGGGGAGCCCACTGCGGCTCCGCCGGACGATACCTGGACCTGCTCTCCTCTGAGCGGGGGGGCCTCCTCCATTGGCTGTCGGGGGGAGGGGGGGGCCATCGATACGGGAGGAAGGGGGCTCCTGTGGGCGGACAGAAAGGAGGCGGAGGCAGTGAGGGGGGGGTGGGAAGGAGGCCGTCGTGTGTGCGGCGGTGATGTGAGCGATGGTTCGATCCTCCGGGGGGGAAAAATCTGCAGGAAGAAGAAAGAAAACAGACGACAGAAGAAAAGATGAATCTGTCAGTTTATTATTTCACACTGAAACGTCTTAAATAAAATCAATATTCAACTTGAAACTTCTCCTCAGCAGCGTCCATCTTTTCTTCGTCGTGTGCTGATGATGAGTCCGTTTCTCCTCCTACCTTTGCTGCCCGTCGCTGAAGTGCGTCCGTCTCTCGTCTCGGCCGTCGGAGTCCGGCGGCCGGCGTGCAGCTCCGCCTCTGATCGGCTCCTCCATCGACTCCTCCATCCCCTCGTTGCTGTTTGAAACAGATCACAGATCGATAACGATCAAACCTCAGCAGACAGTCACGTAAAACTAACGCAGGCGATGCTTTAAGGAAACAGGAAATGTGATGTTGCTGTGGCTCAGTTAACGATGTGCAGACACAACAAAACTCTCAGGAATGAAGAGCAGCTTCCTGATTAGATATGAGGATGAGGATGTGATGATGTGATGAAGTCACGCTGCATTTTAAAGTGAGCGTCATGTTTTACTTACAGAGGACGTGTTGTAGTGCAAACAGACGTGAACAGAAGAAAGAAGACTCACCTCCTCTTCGGCCCATGCTGCAGGTCCTGCAGATAGTTGTGTCTTTCTATCTCGTGGCCGCGTGAGGAGTTAAACACTGAAAATAAAAGAACCGTTCAGACTTTTGCATCCAGAAATGAGCTGGCACATTAAAGCGAGTATAAAAGAGGAGGACTCACACTCCACAGCGTCTTTAGGATCCATCCCGTCCACGTCGATCAGATACCTGCAGGTCAGACACACAGCGTTAAACACACACACCTGCTGCTCACAGCTGCAGGAGCTTCATGCTGCTCGTACCTGCAGATCAGGTAGCCGGTGCGGTTCAGCCCGTGAGTGCAGTGGACTCCGATCAGCTTGTCTGTGGAGCAAAAGTCAGACAGGCTGTTTTTTAACTCATCGCTCACACGCAGCGCTGCAGTTTATCAGCACAAACTCAAGACTACATTTCCCACAGTTCCCTGCTTCTGCCACAGTTTGATCTCTGGAGTGTGTGTGTAATGAGAAAAGTTCTGTATCATCTCAAACAGCTGTAAAATCCTCCTGCTTGTGTTTTTCTGTCACACTGACTTTAATGTTTTTAGGAGATTATGAAATAAAGAAAAAAACCTTGTTGAGTTCATGAAGTCTGAAGACAACGTCATCAACAGGAGACTGAGGAGTGTGTGTGAAACGCTAAATAACACACACGTTCCTGCAGAAAAGTGTCTCACCGTTGTCTCTGTTTTCTCGTAGAAACCTGCGTACGACGCGTTTGAAGCTCAGGATGGTTTCGTCGCTGGGAACCTCGTGACCGGCCGTGAAGATCTTCACCAACAGCAGCGACTCGGGGACATCCTCAACACACACACACACACGGTTTATATTACACTTCATGCCACTTTGAATAAAACTCATCTACACGTGTGTGTGTGTGTGTGTGTGTGTAACTGGGGTTTGTAGTAGCGGGTGGTGAAGGTGAGGTCAATGATCAGACCGAGCTCTTGGTTTTCTTTGTTCAAAGCGTCCAGCAGGTCCCAGGGACCGAAAACATCCGAACACGGGAGCTGTCGGGTCAGAGCCTGAAGGACACACACACACACACACACACACACACACACACAGTTTCATCACTGTTGCTCAGACTCGGCCACACACAGCCTCGTGTTCAGTCCTGACCTGCTTCAGAGGAACTTTGAAGGCAATGAAACGCGTCCCGTGGAGCCTTTTCCCGACAGCTTTGTAGTCCAACCACCTGAGAACAAAACACACTCGTCAAACACCTTCAGCATGAGGTGGATTCATCCGCCGCTGGAAATAGTTCCCAACAACTGCACCAGTTGTTTGATCAGCTGTTTCTGTCTTTAACACGTCAATTATTATTCAGAAGCTCCGACCCCCCCAGCACAAAGATCAGAAACACACACCGGTTTGATTTCATCTCATGAAAAAAAAACAGAGGAAAAACTCTGAGCTTTATTATCTTTATTCATTTACAGTGACTTTACCCTGAAAACTTACGTATGAAGTCTGTGAGTGTTTCTGTGTCTGTTTTTCACTGGACTGGTTTGAAATGTGTGCAGAATTTCTAACAGGCAGAAAATCTTGAAGTCAAAGTAAAAGAGAGAAAATCTTTCTTCAAATTTAAATAAAAGGCTGGTGAGGCAGGTGTCAGTGTGTGTGTGTGTGTGTGTGTGTGTGTGTGTGTGTGTGTGTGTGTGTGTGTGTGTGTGTGTGGGTGTGTGTGTGTGTGTGTTGGGGGGGAATCCATACAGGAAATCAGGAAAGCGGCTCACGCAGACACACACACAGACACATACACACACACACACACACACATAGGATGCCTCCAGGGATGGGTTGTTCCATTTATCAAAGTGCAATTGTGCTGTTTGGTTCACATACTCTGCAGTAAGGTGGCTCGTGTGATGTAGCCTGCTGCTGCCATACTGTTGAGGCACTGGTTCGGACACTGATGATACGCCTCATGGGAACGTTGGAGTTTCCACACTGTAGGTTCACTGTAACAAAATGAGGCCTCATGGGCAAACAACATTTCATGTAGGAGCACCGCTGTTGTAGCTTATTAGTTGTCCCCAAGCAAAGATGACCAACACAGTACACGCGCGGAGTTCCATTGTGAGCATCCCAAATTTTAATTATTTATTTGAAACGTAGATGTGTGGAAGGAGGGGAATATGCACAAATATAGTACCTGAGGGAACACACCCAAGAAAACTAATAGTAAACAGTGGTTACAACAACATAAAAAAGAACAACAAAAACCTGGGGGTTGGGGGGTTTATGTGTCCAAGTAGAGCCAGGAAGTACCCCATGGACCCTTCCACGGTGGATCAAGTTCCCATCACCTCCACCCGGACTGAAAAATTCTTTACCGTGTCATCTAGAAATGGGTCATAGCCATATCCGGACCACCAATTGACTTGACTTTCAGGTTGCTGCCCTGCCTGTTCGACTCCAGTGCCTGTCACAGCCCATCAAGAACCCCCCACCTCATCCCAAAAAAAACACCACAGGGCACATATAAACACACACACACACACACACACACACACACACACACACACACACCAAGCTTCATGGGTGTGTGACAGCATGACCGCTTCCCACCAATGGCTCAATACCTAATTTACAAGTATAGTTAAAGATGGGGCCTTTTAATGGACATTTTCTGCTCCCCTGTTATTGACTGCACACACACACACACACGCACACGCACTCACTTGAGCAGGCAGTTGCCTCCCCTGCTGCCGCTGCTCCGAGGGCCCTTTTGACATGTCCTAGCTGACATGCGCCACTTCCCAATTTGCATTCCATCTTCTCCAGATGTATACACACACACACCCCCTCAGAATTACACACTATATCCGCCCTCCCACACACCCTGGGGTGAGTAGAGGACACTGAGGAAGAGAGTGGCGGCGCCACATTGTTCAAACGTATTATTTTGAGTTGTGTGACCTGTGACCAGAGAAAAGAGATATTACAGAAAAAAAAATGAGCAAACTCTTCACACTGCCTTTTATAAAAGTAAGTGTGTGTGTGACGGTTTTCTGTGATACATTAGTGTTTACGTAAGACTTGTTTTCTTTCCAGTGCCTCTGGGGGAGCACTGGAGAATGTTCTCGGTGATATCTGTTCTCAGCAATTGTCGTGTGTGCGCGCGTGCACGTGTTTAACGTGTGTGTCCTCCTTAACTCTATGAACCCATGCTGGTGGGCTTGTCACGCCACGTTCCCGCCAAAGCGCCTGATCTCCTCCGACAGCCATGCTGGGGGGACCAGCGTGCAATATGGCGTAATCCCAGTTTACCTCAGACAGGGACAGTGACACACAGGATGTACATGTTAGCCTCGTCTTTTTATGTTTTGTTTTAAACAGATTTCCACAAAAATACCCAGATTCTCTGTGAAGGAGCAGACTGGTATAAACTGATTTTAAGTGATTTAACTTTTCCACAAATGGAAGACAGTGATTGTTGCAGTTTACAGTAAACGATGCTCTCTTGAATTATGGGCGGCTTAGAAAATGCTTCAAGTGATAGAAGGGGAAGAGAAAATGCGAAGCACACGCAAATTAGCTGCTGATTGAACAATTAAGCAATAAAAAGAAAAAAGAAAACAAACGGATAATTTCCACACATTTTCTATTTTTTTATTCATTCTTTTAAATGAGTTAGATAAAGTCTAGCTTTGATATGTATCTGTAAAAATGATGAAATCTTTTCATCCCACATTTACACTTACGCTCCCTTGTCTCGCACACACATATCATGCCGTCGAGGATTCTCTCCCCGGTTAGCAACGGTGCTTATGTGACAAGCCTTTCCCTATCAAATCACTCATAAAATGAAGTCTGAAGAGACTTCCCCAAACCCTGGCCTCCTCTCTGCTTGCCATGCAGTATTCATGCACTGGCATGTTGAATGAGAAACATCTCTTAGGACTACAATCCACAGCTCAGCCAAGTACACTCAACTTGCCGACATAAAAGCCGTTATGTTCCAGCAAATGCTCTGACGACGACCTGTCGTGTGCAGAGTTTTCTCCTTTCAGCGGAGTCAAAAGGAGACAGAGATGGCAGGCGGAAGGAGAATGAAACGAGATGTAATGAGGATTGAGAGCGCAGCACAAAAAAAATAAGAACAATGCAGAAACAAAGAAACAATGACAAAGGGAAGTAAGTGGCAGTTTTTGTGCGTGTGTGGCGAGGGTGGGGTTGGTTGGTGTTTGAGTGCTTGTGACTGGGAGGCTGTATGTCTGATTGTCATTGGAGTTAATGAGAAAAGCTCAACAGCGTGGAGGACGAGACTCATTGTTGCCTTTCCACTCGAGTGGAGTTTTGCGTTGCCCGACATCCCATCTTGGCAAGCAAGGACCAAGAGAGCACACCCAGCGCTGAAACTTTGATTAGTCACTTGCTTTTCATATGCACTCCATCTAAAATGTGTCTCCACTCGCGTTCCCCCCTCCCCCTAAAAAAAAAAAAAAAAAGGCAGCTCACCTACGCACCAGACGCGCACAACCTGTCAGAAAGCTGCCATGTTAGCGCTCGCTCAGATCCATCACTTTCACACCACGCTTACCAGAACACCACCTGGGCATGGCTTGCCGGCCAGCGCGGGGAAATGCGCGGTCTCTCTCTCTCTCTCTCACTCACAGGCAGACAGATTCACAGCCAGGCAGACACACTGACTAGTGCCAAAACACCAGACCCGCACCACCTGTCGTTCATCTTACGAGAAGCATCACACTTACAAAGTCTCCCACCAAGTCCACAACTAGAAAGTTACCTGCAGGCTTTCAAATTGACTCAGACAAAAATTGTAAATAAGTTTGTTTTTCATCTTCTTCTCTCTCTCCTTGAGCGCGCACAGAGTTATTTGCGAGCCTCAGAATGGTGTGATGAATTCACTCAAACGTGAACTCTCTCTGTGAAATTGCAATAAATTGACTTCTGTAATCAGTTAAACTTTCTGATAGCTGTTTTGTTGCGTGTTGCGGACTCTGAGCAGAGTTAAATGGATGCAAAGAATTAATAGCACACGTTCAGGGGCACTCCCACACACACGCGCGGCATCCTCCTTTTGCCGAACAGCATATTCTGTGCCACCGCCAGAGTCCGTGGCCACTGCTCACCAAACGTGGCATCTGTCTGGCATATGGGAGCTCTGTAGGGTCATCCAGACAAGCCCGCTGTCACCCACTGCCTTCTGCCACCCAAACCTCTCCAAACACTTTTCCTGTGTCCCTTCATGAATTCAATTGTCTTCTATTGTGTTTCATATCCTCCTCCTCCAACACATAATCAGCTTTAAGCTTCGCCTTCGTTGGCCCCTCTCTCACTAAGGAACATAATTTTTTTTTTCTGACAATCCAGCATTATACCTCCCCTCCATCATCCCTCCTTTTCCACCCTGCCCTCTTGCATTTAATGCCACACTTGTTTTCCAATGGCGAGAAACGCTCCTTCCCTTTTGCCACGTTGAGTCACCTCCAGAAGAGTTTTTGCTTCTCTTTGTGCCGTAAATGAGCCATTATGCCTCCCCACTGGAGCCAATAGAAAAGCTGTGAAAGAGGATCCGGGACAGGATACGTGGAGCTGTTCAGAAATCCGAAAAGGCAGTCATCATCGGTGTTCAGCTGCGCACTGATTGGCTGTTGTGTTACACCAAGCTGAAGTGCGCAGAACAGCGAAAGATGAGGGCGAGCCAGGAAAGGCACCCTCCCGACCAGAGTACAAAAGAGCCTCACCGTGATCGTTCCAATATGGCAGCACATCATCTGTGCATATTGTGCTGTAGTGCTCTTGACTTGCTGTCTTTCACAGAGTACTCTGCATTTGGATGCAGACTCTCAGCTGTGTAGAGTTTGGCAAAAGTGAAGACTGGATTACTTTTTCTATTTCCTTTAGAATTGAGCTGGGGTTTATATTCCTAGTTTGCCATTTTTCTCATAAATGTAGTTTTTCCCTCTTTTCTGCTCAAATATTGCCAGATCCACTTTGGCAGATATGAAACCCTCTCCCACGTTGTTTTAGTCTCCCCCCAGCTTTCCGGGCGCCACACTAGGAAAGAGCTCAGACTGCTACGGGCACTGATAGCTCCCCTCCAAAGCCCAAATGGCATCACTGGCCTTTTGTGCCCATGAAATATCGTCGGCTGGGTCTTCCTTATGGTGACATCTGCCTGATGGGACCAAGATGCCATATCCCAACGCCTTCCAAAAAATCTCCCCTTTTAGTTGGCTTTGATGGATGACTTGTGCAGCCGCTGCACTTTCCCCTCAACCACACACTCGCATGTGCACTCCCCTTAGATGGAGTGGCTGTGCTGTCCAGCTGCAGGTCCGTTATCTTGGCGTTGCCATGTGCAGCGGAGCTATCAAATCAACCTATGTGCGCGAGCTAGCTAAGCAATTAAACTCCAGAGCCCCATCCACACTCGACAGTTTTAACATCTGGCATCCTTGTTCTGGTGTGTGTGCGTGTGCGTCTGAGTGTGAAAGCCAGCTCATCTGCTACTATAATAAGCCACAAAACATGTTGAACAATTGAATCCATTACAAGAACACAATGACTTCTCTTCTTTACTGTCTCCTTCCTTCAAGTGACTTTTGCTTTCTTTGCATCTTTAAATTGTTTTTTCTCTGTCTTACCCTTAGGCTAATGTGTCCCTTCAAATTAATCAGAATCCAGCAAACTCATGTTAAAATTCACAAGCTGAACTGCTCTTACGAGCTGAGCTACACTTCCACCATTCACAGACGGGATGCGGTGTGGGTGGCCGAGGTTGAACCTGGCACATGAGAGGTGAACAGTACGCGAGGGCCTTGTGTGGAGCTTGATGGCTCAGTATCCACTCTGACATTGTAATGGTGGAGGACAGCTCCACTCAGAGGGTCTGCCGCTTGAGCTTTTCCAAGGTCCATGCATCCACTTACACTGTACCCATCTAACCAAACACCGCCTCTCTCACTCTCTGCACACCCCCCTCACCCATCTCCTGCCCTATGACTCATCACTGGTTCATTCAATGAGGCTAAATGGCTGCTCTAGCAGAAGCAGTCAATATGCTCAACACTGCACACTGGCTTCCTCCTCTCTCTTCCTCCAACTCTTTCATATCCTCTCTGCACTGTCCACAATACATACATCGGGTTATTGGGGTTGAGCAAAACAAACAGCTGCAGTGATATTGAAAAAATAATGTGAGGTCATAATGCTCCCACACGCTGATGGTAATAATGAGAAAACTTTTAAATGTGTATCATATGGTTATACAAATGACAGGTGTGACTGGGGGGCAGCACAGCTTAAATAAGAATAAAAACTTTAAAAACTGAAAACCAGTGGAGAAAGTTTAGACTGAACTGTCAGTGAAATAATGAGACAGTTTGATGCTTTTTACTTTTGTTAA
>JAVQJZ010224284.1:0-13331 GCA_036025355.1 Leiopotherapon unicolor | reverse complement strand
TTAAACTCATAAAGACATTCAAATTTCAATATATAAGTTTTAAGCAAAGTTGTGACTGAGTGTAAACTTTGGTCCAAAATGCCAATAGTCCAATCTATGAAAATCTATGCTTTACCCAGTTTATTCAGAACCTCCCAATCCCCCAAAATGAGTTTTCAAGACAACCATTTATTAGGCTTTTAAGTAATCCTTATCGAGCCAGCACAATCCAACTGGAATGTTTAAATGTCCTCTGCTCAGTCGTTTTTCATTCACAGACATGACGTATCATCATAAAAAAAAAAAAACACTTAACCTGCAGCATACATACATCCGCCCACAAAAAAACTTTCCTTCTCTCACCTCTCTGAATAATTCTCTTTCCTTTTTCTACAGGCCCTGCCCGCTTCCACCTGTGAACCAGTAGCAGCAGATCACCTGACCAATGTTGAGCTGCAGGAAACTATACGTTCAAGGCAATAAAAGCATGGATGTTAAGACTGCCATGATTTTTTTTATAGTGTAAAACCATCAAATTTAAGTATACACTCCTTCTCTCTTGCTTGTGGTGGTGAAACAACCCCGTTAAATAAAGAGATTTACAGGATGCAGCTGAGCCCTGTAAATGGCAGCCAATGTACGGAGCTACAGACTTCACACTGGTGGTGAAAGGGCGAAGTTGCCCGGTGGCATAGGCTGCAATGCAAATCTGTGCCACTTCAGAGAGAAACGAAACTGGAACGGTGGTTTAAATATTCCTCAGCAAAGACGGTTCTTTAATCCACCATTAATGTTCACACAGTTGCCTTCCATTTCCATGTGGAGCCATTATCATGTTAAGTTATTTATGGCATGAGTTGTAATACCTGCAAACAAAGTGGTAAATGTGTTGTAAAGGCTCAACAATCCTGAGTATCCATTAATTTGTTCAATTTTCATCACCCTGCACCAGGAAAATCTGCACAGGACCTCTGTTGGATCAGAGAGATAAAAGCTTTTATATTAAAAACCTGTATGATCTGTCACTCTGACAAAGGCTGCCTGTTAGCAGGAAATAAATTCAGTGACACCTACAGTGTTTGCCTCTGGGCTGCCAGACAAATCATTGTTCTCCCCCTGCAGGAGGAAGCGGCCCCAAATAACCAGAGGCAGGGATCAAAGCATGATGTGATGTAACAATATAGTTACCTCATTTTCTGTCAATTCAATCTTTGTCCGCAGAAAGTGGGAGATAACAGAGTGCAATGTTTTTTTGTGTGTGTTAGACTCGCCTCACAGTTACCTCCTGACAGAGGTTCACACACGGCGACGGGAGTTCATACAAAGCTCTCAAACACACTCAAACTGTTATGGTGGCTTGATTTCTTGAGTGGCAGGTTTGTGATTGGAGGATTGCCAGATTCAGACTGGAACTGTGGGGAGATTGCGGTCTGAATGTGTGGATTTAAGAGTGTGAGGTACATGATGAGAGTGCTTCAAACTGTACAAAAGTACAGTCCTTAAAGCCTTTTTTGATAGATTCTTTTACAGAGGTGAAAGTATCCATTATCTCACAAGAAGACTGCAACATTTGAGGGAAGAACATCAGAGAAAAAGGGCTATTATAACATTGAATATCATTTATGTGTACCTGTAGTTCAGGTGTAAACAGTGCATGTACAAGCTTTTAAACCAGTGTATACAACACTTTCCAGCTCTATAGATAAAATGTGACATTAATGAGAGCCTATAAATAGAGGTCGCTGTATGTTGTTCAGCCCGTAAAGCCTCTCGAGGCAAATCTGTGATTTACGATCTTGGATCATCTAAATAAGATTGACTTAACTTGACCTTTCATTAAATCATGTTCATCCCCTCGGGACTTGCACCATAACTACAATCAGTCAAGTCAAATGCAGCCTGTTTTATAAACAGCCATTTACATTTGCCTTCAGGGGCTTTACGGTGTGTATACGACACCCTCTACATCCCTGTACATCCCCACTCACTGTGCCCTTAACCCCAACACTAAAAACACCAAGATTTCAACCTGAATTTGAATCGTCTAGCAGTTTTTAGTGAGGCTGGGCTCATTATCTGCCCACATGGATCCCAACAGTCCCAACATCATGGCTTCATGGCTGCAAGGTGGCATCCTTAGGACATAAATCCACCATAATCCTGGGAGTATTATTACCTTATCTGAGCCGCTCACACAGGTTAAAGCAGGCGTCCTGAGTCAAAATGTCCACGTGCATGTTGGGGAAGTAAATCTGCTTTTAATACCTTTATCACTTGGACTGTGCTGAATCTTCTGGCCCCTGAGGTGTTCATCTGGCCACCGTGAGACCCCGTAATGTGAGTGTGAATTCTGTCCGCACATTGTCAGCACACACACACACACACAGGGAAGACTGCATATTAGTGGTCGAGAGAGCAGCAGCTGCTTCTGATCCACCTCCCTCTCTCTCCCCCCTCGCTCTCCATCTCTCTCTCTCTCTCTCCACTGTGCAGCGCTCTGGTGGGTCGGCGAAGTCGCTTTTTGGCTTCGGAGCTCCAAACGAGAGAGGAGCCGGCGCAAAGGTAAGGAGGAGAGATGGAGGGTGAAGAAGAGGAGACGATAGAGAGAGAATGAATGAATGAATAAATGCGAAGAGAGAGCAGCTTTAAGAATGTGTAATAAAGAAGCAGTGCGCGCCTTAACGCGCTACATCCCGTGTGCGCGCGCGCTGTGAATCTCACCTGTAATCTGAAGGAGCGCGCGCGCAAATTCAGTGACACCAAAGGGCACATCTGAAATGACGCGCGCGCATGCGGCGGTCCGTGCACGTTGGGTGTTTGGTAACGTGCATGCTGCTGTCTGCAAGTGGACCGACGAGAGGCGACCACGAGTGTGTGTGTGTGTGTGTGTGTGTGTGTGTGTGTGTGTGTCTGTCAAAGTCTAAATTAGGCTGCAGCACTGCTGGCTGTGTGTGTGTTTGGGGAGTGGAGCGGTCCTGTGAGGATGGAGAGACCACAGGCAGCTGGGGAGAGAGAGAGATCCGTGTGTGTTCTGCATAGATCCTCTCCAAGTTACTATGCTCTTACTCTGTGTGGAGTTACATTACATCCATGTGTCCTGATAGTCTTTCATGCCTCATGTGATAAACTCATGGTGATAAATGTGTGGACGTCCCTGCTTGCTTACTTGTTTGTGTTACTGGTCGGGGTCTGTCTAACATTTGGTGTGTGTTTGGCCCTCAGTTTCAATAAATGGAAATATCAGTGCTCAGCAGAGATCCTCTCCAGAGGTTTCCAACAACAAAACCCTTGATTGTTTTAACATGCACAAGACGAGATCCTGAGAGAAGTGTTTTTATCTCAGTTTGTTGTGGAAGAACTTCTCACCATACATGACCTCAACCCCATCCAGCGCCTTTAGGACAGAGCTATGAGCCAGAACTCGTCTCCCAGCATCAAACCTGTGGCCAAACATGAGCACATCCCTGCAGCCAGAGGGAGCACTTCAGACATATGTCTCTCTCTGCTGTATACGCTGCAGGATGTCTGCTTACTGTTCATCGTTACCCACACCTGGACCTCTCTGCAGTGTGTAGTGCTCAGAGCCTGTCCAGCGTATCGTGCAGCATCGTAAATGGATGTGTGAGGGGCAAGAAAATCCATCAGTTACAATCATTTATCCTTGATTTCCTGACACATTTAATTGATTTGACTTTGCCGCTGTGCAAATCACTTCACACGGTTAAAACCTCTCATTAATCACGCGATCATACCTACAGCGATGTATATGTTTGTTATATCTTTGTTACAGAACCTTCATTACGATGCTCCTCCACCCCCCTCTGTGTGTAAAAGATGGCTGACTGCTGGATTGATGGTGTCCTTTATTTCACAGCTGTCCCAGAGTGTAAAACAGTGAGACATCCTCATGCAGCCTCGCCTGGAGCTTAGACAATACCTAGGTGTGTGTGTGTGTGTGTGTGTGTGTGTGTGTGTTGCACTGTGGAGGGTCCACAGGGAAAATGATAACAGAACCGTAAGAAACAGCGAGAAGTCTCAATCTGCATCTACTTCCTGTTGTCACGGAATGAGGCGAGAAGAAAGGTCTAACTGTAATCAGGTTAATGTTGAATAATAGTATGAGAGAGTCTTGAAGATAAATGTCAAGACTTTCTAAATCAGCTCATGCTAAACATGATTTTTAAGAAAAGAACTATTGAGTGCAGTATAAAGGAGTAAAAGGTACTCAGGTGAAGTACCTCTAAACTATGCATATGTATTGCACATGAGGAAAATGGACTCCCTTCACTGTACCAGACAGTGAATTACTTCTAAAAATACCTCTTATTGATTTGTCTTCTGAACCATCTTTCTCAGTTTTCACCTTTTTTCTTATACTTTGCATGTGTTCTTTCATTGCCTTCATGAGTCTTCACTCCACTATCAGTATAAACACCTGAGATCTTTATCCACCTCACGTTAGTCTATTTTTAGAAAAACACAGATTAGATATGAGATCAAATGCGTTTTGCCTTTTTCTCTCAAGGTGACCACACCTGACAGCGGGATTTCTTTAAAGCAATTAGGGCGGTTACAGCGTCTCAAACGGCGATCGAGAGACGCCCCTCTGAATCACTAAATCACTGTGTGATCTAGGCAAATCAGACGAGCGCGTTCAACCTGAACATTTCATTTAAATGCAAAATGAGGAGTCAGACCGAAAGTTGAAAGGTATCGATCCCAGTCCAGCAGGGCTACATGTGATTCCGGGAGCAGAATCACATGTAGCCCTGGTGTCTCCGTTCACTGTGAGCCGAAGGTCTGGAGTACCTGCTAAGCCAGATGGTGCGAATATAACAAAGGCAGCAGGTTTGAGAGCCATTCATTCAAAAATGCATTGAAATCTGGTCCCATTTGGGTTTTCAAACACATGCTGCATGCTCTTTTCTTCACAAGCAGCGGCCCTCTGAGGCTCGAGCGTGCACACTCTGTTTGTATGTTCTCTCACAAACAGCTGGCTGATGAGAGTATTGATCCAAAGAGCCAGTTGACATGGAGCTAAATGCCTGTGCCAATAGCAAAGGCACACACACACACACACACACACACACACACACACACACACACACTATCTGCACAGAAACAGGCAATGCTCTATTTAACGTGTACAACCAAGCCGCCATTAGAAGTTAGCACTGAAAACTAGAGCACATTTTGCAGCCTACCAGAAGTTCAGTATTTATTTGGTCATGTGCATGAGCTGTAATATTAACACCATGATAAGGTGTACCTGGGGAAAAAACATGCAGTTTAGAGCAATAGATTTAGACAATTGCTTGATTTGTTTAATCTTTATAAAAACTGTGACGCACAACTTGTTTTACAGGAAGTTTTACAGTGGGCTGTTTACTGGTTTGGAGGTTCTTTGTGTGTTGAGTATTTTTGCTAAGCTAAGCTACCTGCAGCTTTATGTTTTCCATACAGACTGCATATTGATCTTTTCATCTTTTGTAAAGGAAGCATATTTCCCAAAATGCTGAAGTATTCATTTGAAACAAAGGACTGGTAAAAAAAAAAAAAAGGTGCTAAGCGGGCTTTGCTCCGGGCCCCCGTCCCTCTTGACGGTGCAGTAATTGGTAACTTTCTATGGTAACAGGAGGTGCTGTGATTTGTGAGGTGATGTTCCTTTGTCAAAATGTAGTTTTGAGGTCTTCATTATTTCAGCTCATATTGTGTGTGCTGTATATTGCTCAGGCACTTTTTTTAAAGTTTGTCAATGAGAGTTTTCTTTAATACACACGTTATGTTCTTTGCATCCTGTTGATTCAAATGTGGAATTTAATATGAACACACAGATTATGTGTATTTCAGGGCTTCACTTGTCTTTCACTTCACTTTTTAATTTTTTTTTTTTTTTTTTGTCCTGGTTGCTTTCTGTTTCAATTTGTGTTAAAATACAAAAGAAAACTGCATTTCCTTTGTGCACTTGCACAGTGAAGAACAGGTGTGCTCCATTTGATGACATTAAATGCTCAGGGAATCCTTTTGGCAAACATTTGCCCGATGAAGGTCCGGGTTTAATCTTTCAACATTTGCATTGGGCATAAGAACGCAGAGCCTCTCTTTTTACGCATGAGCTTGTTCTGCTCCGTTCAAACCAAAGCGTTTCTTCAACCTGCCTGGAAACAGGAGAGTGAGCCCCATTTGAGAGTCTGCGGAGGAAGATTTTACTGGAAATGTAATCACACAGTTTTAATTATAAATGCAACCAACTTCACCGGGCCTCAGTTCAGTCTTTATCACTGCTGTCCCACAAAACCCATATTCCATTTTCAAATAGGCCCGCCGTACTTCCCGAGATAAAGCAGACCCAAAATCCCTGAGGTACTCATCCATGTTCGTTTGCACAAGAGGAAGTTGATGGCAGTGTTAAATAATTTAAAGTGGAGAAACTTGTCGAGCATGTGTAGAGAATACGGTAATACTGTATAACTGAAGATGCCTTTGATGTTGGCGACAGTACAGTTAATGAATTTGAATGGATTTTAGATGAAAGGGCACAAGGTGTCACGTTCCAGTGGATTATATTTTGTCATATTCATTAAACCGCAACAGAAAGAAGCTCTCACAGCGAACAGACCACCAAAACTTGAAATTTCTTTGTGTGGTTTGTAATCAAAGTTGGGAGAGAATTCCTTTCATTACAGTCGAGTAAGGAATTGGGTCTTCCTCCAATTTCTATTGATTTTTGTTTCAATGCAACCTTATTTTGCATATTCATGGTGTTGTATTCAGCCATTAAAGAAAGCAGCTGACTGAAGATGAATGTGCTTTGATGAGGAAGTGAGAGGCGGTCTCTCCTTCCATTAAGGGCGGAATAAATGGAGGGAGAACTGGTCCCAGTTATGGCTGGGATGTAATAAGCCGGGACAGTGACGCTAGTTCAGCCTGACAAGGGGAGAGATATGGAGGGAGGCAGAGTCCAGAGTCAGGAGGAGGGACAGGTCTGTCTGGCTGCGTGTCATCTATTTCTCTCCCCAACCCCTGTGCTTCCTTCTCCTTCCTCTCTCACTTCATCTCAGCCTGTCCGTCGTCAGACGTCAATATTTTGACAGCTTTCAGACCATCACAAAAGAGGAGAGAGGCCTGAGTTATGGGATGCCAGTCGTGTGTGTGTGTGTATGTGTGTTAGATACGTACACCATGGGGTCATACATTGTTGCGCTGGTGTTGCTATGAATGGTTGTTTTGTTACGCTATACTGAAGATAGATTGATGTTTTATGATTTTTTTCAATCACTAATACTGCGACTGCAATCTGTAAGTGAAGAATTTGAATAATTTATGCTCTCTTTGGACAATAGTCTTTACTGGGTCTACACTACATGATTGTGAGGTTTTGATTTTTTTAATTTTCACAGTTAAAGGCTCCACTGATAACACTGAAGGTGCAAATGTAGAGAGTTCAACAAGTTTTATTGGTTACCTGATTTAAAATAATTTGCACTATTAAGGGGGGTAAAAATCATAATCAGTATCAGTTTATTGAAAATGTAGTGGTGAGTGCATTAGTAAGGATTCAGATATCGGAGATTTCCCCCTTTCAGTGGCACAATATTGTATTTAAGTGTCAACATTAGCACATGTAACATTAATATCATTCATTGTGAAAAGTTCTTCCTTATAAAACAAGTGTTTAGAAGTCATTGTATCACTATCTATAACGGCAAATAAGCTCGTAATGTTCTTCCAGCATCTTATAAATCACTGTGATGAGTGACAATAAGAGAAAGGAGGTTCGGAGACAAAAACGAGCAAAACTTAGGCATCTTCTATTCTTCTGGAACTTCAATCTCATGTGACAGCGGAGGAGGAGGAGGAATCGCAGAGACACGATGGCAGAGAGAAAACTGGGGGAATTTATGATGCCTTCATTTCATCCATCCTGTGCCTGCTGACAGAAGACAAGAAAGAAGACAGAGAGATGGGAGACAGCCCAGCGGTGAGTTGGACTGTCTAATTCATCTCTCACTCTCCCCCTCTCTCTCTCTCTCTCTCGTTGCAGCAGCTTCGACACACTGAGGACATAAAGAAGGGGGGAAGAGAGAGGCCGCTGCAGATAAAGAGGAGCAGATAACTTGGAGGAGACGACGCAAAGGGAGGCTGTAGTGATGGCTGAGGCGCCTCAGCAGCAGCAGCAGCATCAGCAGCAGGAGGAGGAGGAGGAGCGGCCCAACACTGTGGAGGCAGCGGAGGAGCCCGACGAAGGGTCCGAGGAGCCGAAGGAGAGCGCCCAGACCACCCCGACTCGACCTCTGCTGTCCATGAGGTCCATGAGCACCGTGGACCCTGATGACGACTCCCCCAACATGATCGTCTACAGAAAGGTAGGAGACTGAACTAAACTCCTCTCAGCTGCTTTAAATGATTGTCAGTGCCGTCCTGCTTCCGTGTGTGATGTTGTGGCGCCGCTGAGAAGCAAACCCTGCGAGTGGAGATAATTATTTGAGTCCAAGGTTTTGCTAAACTTCGCTTCTGTTGCTGCCACTCCTGACTCAAGGGAAAGGCTTTGATTCTCTTCAAGCATTATTCCATCAGTTTTTTATTTTACCTCCATCAGTCACTTGAGGTATTCAGTATCTTCGCTCGAGATGGAGCTTTTTTTTTTTTTCCTCTGTTGATGTCTTTGGCTCGGCATTATCGCCACGTTTGGCAGTTTTCTTCTCTCTCTGGTGTGGGACGGCTTCTGCTTTCACCAAACGCTCTCATTTCACTACTTTTTGGTCGGCAGTGCTTTGGGGAAATGCACAGTTGGAAATCTTCCACACAGAACCACAAACTGGCCAAGACTAGACTTGATGAGAGGTTTAAGGCTTTTACAGTACGGGTTGTGACTGGCTGAGCTCTCATTACACCTTAGAAGGTCTCCATCAGGACAAGTGTGTATGAGGGCATTAAGTCACACAGGTAGCAATGGGTCCAGCTGGTCAGAAGACTGTATTAATGATGCTACATTAAGCTTTTTTTTAACATGATTGATTAATATGAATGAAAAATTGGACTCACATTGGGTCTATGTGATATACTGGGCATTGTGCTGTAAAATTATAATTTTAGGAGTAGTAAAGTAATGCAGATCTATGTGTGATTTATGATAACTACATCACATAATATATCTTGACAATGATGCCTGAAGAATTGCGACATTTTTCATCTAGTGCTGCCGGGTCGGATGTGCTGGATCGTAGCATAAAACAGGAAGTGAGATGCTCCGCTGTTGTTGTTGTTGCTGCTGCTGTTGTTGTTGTTGTTGTTGTTGTTGTTTCAGAGCAAACTGAGCTGAAGCTTTCACAGTTTGATGGAACAGATGGTAAGAAGAGCGAAAGGATGGATTTTCGAAACAAAGCTTCCAGGAAAGTCGAAAGGCATCGTATTACATTTTTGGCGAGAAGGCTTTAGGAAACAAGTTGTCGAATCTCTTTGTGACAAGCTGTGGGATTTATGAGCAGAAGTTTACAGGAATGAACAGTGGCAGTGGTACAAAAGACACAACCTGAGCCAGCTGTGGTCTCCAGACAAAAGGTCCAGCTCATTAACCACCAAGAGGGAACTACTGTAACACATCTTTGGCATATTTTCTCTTCACAATTTATTAGCCAATGAAAAATTTGTGTTTAAAAATGACTGGAGATTCTGCTCCTGTTTCGCTGCTAAGAGGCTGCTGCTTTGCGGTTGATGCTGACCTTTGACCTCATCATGAAATTGAAAAGAGAATTTACTCTTTCTTCTTGTGAGAATCAATATAGCAAGTCATTGTCTGTCATCTAGAGCTGAATAAAAGACAACAGCAAGAAATGAATCTATTCTAAAGGCAATCTCCCGTCCTCTAAGATGATCTGAGCGTGAATGCAGGGACACATGAATGCAGACATCATCCCCCCGCAGTGATTTTATCATGATTGATGAACTGTGAGAGGGGCAGAGAGATGCGGCCTGCATGTTGTCCTGATGCTCCGTGAGGCTGGAAGCAGCAGGGAGGATGTGTGGCGATCATCTCGTCAGTACATGGAGACGGCAGGCCGACAACATGGACTCGACAGACCGCGAGCACACACTTAATCATGACTGCAAAAAAAAAAAGAAAAGAAAACAAAAACATTGTGCAGGGAAAAGGCGATGAGCCATAAATTGAGGGATGGTGACAGAAAGCCAAAGCAACATTCGGGCGATTCTTAAACTTTGTTCCCCCTGAGTTTTAGACAGCGATGTAGCAAGTCTTTAATGGAAGTGAAATTACTTTTCTTCACCTCTCTCTGTCGGGGAAGTTGAGGACTGCAGTTCATACATATGGAAAAACATCTCGGTATATATACAGCACACTCAGTGGACTACATTTAGTTTCATGTTGATGCATTTAGATTGAATTTTTATGAGCTCCCTGCTTAGGAAAATCGCAAGACTGTGACGGCGCACACAGCACAGTGGAGACAGAGCAGCCTCAGGTGGAGCCTCCTGCTGGGATCTGCGCTTCTGCAATTCAAACCTAAACTCCAGTCACTTTGTTGCACAGAGTTTTCGGCTTGAACTGGAGGCATGTGTTGGACTCTGGGCCTTCTTTTGTTGCCTCACAGAGTGTGCTGACTGGGGAAAGCTGAGACCAAATCACCGGACTAAACTGCACAATTTGTAATAACTGTGGTAAATAATGCCAATATTTTTTGCATGTGAGGTAATCAAACTGGCCAGTAGTCATGACTGAGATAAATACCAGCTCTATATGAACCACAAGAGTTTGATTTGATTGTTTCAGTCCAACTTTCTTTGTGACTTTGTTTTGTCCTGTTGGTTAAAAATGAGTTCTGGATATTGAAAATGTCAGCGTGTGCTGAGGCAGGCTCCGTGAGGAGAATGATGATTTCTCTAAATATTGCGAGTTTTAATGGACGTCATGGCTCACCGCAACCGACTGGATGTCCACATAAAACCTCCTGTGATATCTTTCCAAAGCTACATGCTAGGATGTCATTTTGAGAAAATAACTTCCATGCTCAATGTACCTGACAAAGCTCATATGAGGCATTTGGATAAACTACTTTTAGTTGTGTTTAATGATTGTTTGGTGTGTATTATGGAGCTACAGGGGACAGTCTGTAACATCTCAAGACTCACCAACCCAGAAAAAATGATGTTTTCACCCTGTGGTGCCTCCGTTACCACCAGTTTGTCTTTTCTGAAGTGGGCTCATTGAATTTTTCTTAATGCAGTTCATTAATTGTTTAAGGGTTTGGCCTTACATTACTCATGACTGCAACATGTCCAACACCAACCCTTACCATATCCTAAATCTAAATGGAACCTTAAAATCACCGATTGCTCCCAGAAAATAAAGCTTTTGTGTTTTTGTGATGTACTGCCTTCCCCAGTTTCTAACCTCAACAATCATGCTGTAACTAACTCACAATTCTCAAATGAGGCTTTAAAGAAGTGAGGACCAAAAAACATCTTCAAACTCAAGACCTTAAACTATTAAACATATTGGCTCTCATAGTGATAAACATACAAAAGCACACACACACACAAACACAAACGGTTCGTGCTCGGAAAAAAAGACACTGCCTTATGCATTATATGCTTATTGATCCACTGAGAGTGAGTCTGTACAGTCAAAGTAACAGCAGGAACGAAAGTGGATATTCTCAGCTGTGACATGTATGTAATCTTTAATTTCTTTTATTGACTCACCCTTAATAGATGAACTTGGATTATTGATCCCAGCTTTATGACTCCATGTGGTCTGCTATACACATTAACTGACCTCCTGTTGCTTTGCTACATTTCACTTGATAGAGAAATAACTTTAATGTGGTGTCAAAGGATGTCGAGAGATTTCAGTGGGCAGCATTGCTTCTCTGATTTGGCATTTCCACAATGACGAGGAACATTTCAATCTATTGATTACTGGCAGAAAATATATGTGACTGCTGAACTTTTTGTCAATATCTATAGTATATCAGGCTGTGAAAATCTGTAATTGTTAAAAGAGGCGGGAGGCGCAGCAGCGATTGTGAGACCCCAACAGCCACTGTCGGCTTTGATAAATGAGTTCCTGCAGGAAAGAGAGAAAGAGGGAGACGTGAAGAAGAGAGTGCAACTGAGTGGCAAATGGATGTTACCGCACCTCACATGCCGTGAGATCCCGGCGTATTCTGCAAACACACGGCTCCTACACACAGCGAAGGTTACTTTAGGTGAATAATGGTAAAGTGGCAGCAGAGATGTGATGTAATGTTACTTTTCCAGTGTTGCCACCTCAAGAGAAAAAAAGAGATGTGTTTAAGGGTCACAAGTTCATGGGGCGTTTCAGCATCAATAAATCCTCATTAGACTCACTTTGAGAGAGAAACAAAACCATGCATGAAATTTGTGGCAATATATCCCAACAAAAAAGATTGTTTTTGAATGTTAAAGTTAACTAAAATCACTGTTTTGCATCAATTGGAACCTGAATGCTTAAGAAATACTTAATTTCGACCAAAAATGGGGAAAAAAAAACAAATTCTGTGTAGGTGTGTGTGCTCCAATGCAATCAAGCTGTAGCAACCCTTTGGGAGCTGTCTGGAGAAGACATTGCGCATCCAGCAGGATGATAAAAACGCGGCCAAATGAGAATGAAATACAGAAAAGAAACACATGTCATGTGGTACTGTAGGCAGGTTTTCATTTGAAAACAAACCGAGCCTTTAAACACAGATCAGAGTGATTCCCTAATGTGATTTGGCGTTATTTATTCCAAAAATGCATTGCCAGCGCTCGCTCAGCCACCCTGCTTTAAAACAACCGTTAGCGGAGCTACTGATTCACAACATGTGCTATTACACGAAAGGTTGCTTTGTTATGAAATATGTATGCCCTGGACTGCGTTCCCATTAGTCTTTCTGGATGAGTCATCAATCATCCACATGCACAAGAGGTGGGAGGGGGGTGGTGCTAATTGTGCTCCCGGTTCACCGTTTACAAAGCTTTGGGATGCAGAGTATTAAGCTTCACTTGAAATTAATAGAGTTTTGAGGTATTTTTTTCCTCCCTAACTCCTAATTTTAAAGCCTTTTAGCTGATGCAAGGTCAGATTCAGAGGTTGGGTAAATGGAGGAGCTGATACTGGGTCAGCGCTTGAAGAGTAATTAGGATGAGAAGTGATGCCTCTCGCCTACAGAGAGCCATTCATCTTCCAGAAAGATGGTGCACAACTCTATATCCCTTTCTTTCCTCTTCCCCCTCTTTTTCCTTTCCCTCATATTTTCCTTTCACCTGAATTTGGCCTCCGGAGATCAACATAGGATTACTTTCTTTATTCAGATTGGTGGCGATGTATT
>JAVQJZ010224212.1:0-17161 GCA_036025355.1 Leiopotherapon unicolor | reverse complement strand
AAGACTTTTTGACCCCTTTAGTTCATGTCGGCACAACTCAAAACATTAAAAAGTAAGCATTTATATTTACGAAGCTAGCTGCCAGTGTAACCATAATGTTGATTCATTTTTGTATTTAGAATAAAATAAACACACTAAATATCAACAACAATATATTCTAGCAATTCCAAGTGACTATCCACTTAGAAACGTAACATTATAATTAAACTGACTCCATTGATTCAAACGGACAGATACTTGCAGATGTCTGAGCTTCAGCCTGTTCTGTGTCTCATTATCTTTCACTTCTACAAAGTTCAGTCTCTTCATTTTTACTCACCCTCCTAGCTCTGTGTCTTTTTTGGGTCCTATGAAAACAGAGTAAAGGAAGAAAGGCTTTAAAATATTGATGCGCCCCTCCAATTTAATTACAGATAGTGACGCTGCCGTTCACTAGAAAGGTCAAACTTCTTTCTAACAGCCATTGTTAACTGTGTATTATTCCTTTTGCAGCATTTTTGTCTCCTGTCCCTCAGTCACCCTCTGCCTGCCTGTCTGTGCTCGTCTCTCTCTGACGTCGTGTCCCTCTGTCGCCTTAGGTCGAAGGATTTGTGCAGTGATCTCGCCGCTCTTACAGGAAGGTTAGATGGAGGAGGGACGAGGCTGGATAAGATGTCATTGATCAGATGCGACTGACTATAGCGGATTTCTTTGATCGGGCCTGTGCTTCAGCTGTGGGCAGCATCAGCTTATTTCACTCGGTGCATCACATTCAAAATGAGATTTATAAAGCGTTTCCCCTGCTGCTCTCCCTCGCCTCCTCCATTATCACAGGCCGTCTGCACACGGCTTGTTTTGAGTCACGAGTCGCGACACAGTCAGCAAAGAGCGCACTTAAATGCTGAGTGAATGTTTCTTAACATCACTGGAATATATAATTTCCTAGGATGTTAAAGAGTATTTGTTTGGTGTCACTGCAGTCTGAAGGACAGACGCGGTGTCCCACTGTGAGTCTTCTGGCCTGTTTGGTTGGTATAAATAATAATTCCTGTCTTGAGGATGAATGACGGGACTTCATGCGGGTAAACATAAAGAAGAAAGGTCACTTATCCTCAGGAAAGTCTCACTAGTGGAGAAAAGACAATTTTCTCTGCAGCAAAAGTCAAAGTTTAATTCCTTTTAGAGTACTTCTTAGCCATAGAGGTTACAATCTCTCACCCGAGCGTTCGGCATTTACCCTATAAATCTTCAGTATTTGTGCACTTTGGTATGCATTGCTGCATTGGAAGTTTAAAAAAAGTACTATCTGCACAAACACACCCCTAAAGGTGTCTGTGTGGCAGTGATAAGATCATGTGAGGGGAAATTAATTAACTTCCACTGACCCAACAGGAAAATTAAATGAGAAAAGCAAAGTAAGACAAATGCTCGGTGGACCGCAGTTCCGATGTTTGTTCAGTGCTCAGTCACACTCATCATCATCACCATCCCCCTGTTTATCTGGACAATCAATCCATGTTGCTGAGTTTTCTTGTACTGGATTCAGTCACAGATGATCGAGCCCCTTCTGGCTGCCCTCACCCCTCCTCATCATTCACAAACGGGTGAGGGAGGATTCAGCGGACCCGGGCAGCTCTCTCTCTCCGTGCGTCTCTCCATCCCGCATTTTTCACAGTCCGACACACACGGACAGGTCCTGGCTTGCTACAAAACTTGGAGATGGATGAAACCTCAAATGTCAAATGTGAAAATCCATAAAAGTTCAATGGGGTTTGTCAACCAATGTTAATCAAGTGTGTTTTTCTTCTATGAAAAATAACAACAACAAGCAAATGATTGATGTTTGATGGAGATCTGAAGATGGCACAATTTTATTTTACACTAAACACAAAGTACAGCCGATGGAAAAATCATTAGTTTTGAATTTGTGTGCTCATAAACCAAAGTACTGCACAAATTGAAATGTTGACCCGATAATAGTGCTGAGTGAGATGTCATTTCATGGCAATCCATCCAATAGTTTTTGACATGTTCCGCTCTAAACTACAAACAAATTACGTGGTGGCATCAGAGAAATCTCAAGAGATCACCAATGTCGCTTCATTCTCAGGGGGGCTTGAATGTTTCAACTACATTTCATGGATATACAACTAAAGCTAATGAGATATTTCAGCCAGGACCAAAAAAGTGCTATTCTTCTGTCTTTGATTCAATATCTGTATGTTTCAAATAAATCAGAGCTGCTACTACCGCTGACATTTTGCTCATCTCCTGCTGCACTATGGAATCCAATTCAGTCATTTTCACAATATGACACGTTAGACATCTACAGTGTGATTGTAATGGGTTTGTCATTAAGTGTGCATATATAAGAGGTGGTGAAGAGTCCATTAATACTGACTTGGGGACATCGAGGTGAACTCTATATTGACTTTTTCTCTTCTCTGAAAACACAAAAAACATGACGGCAGTGTGCTCCCTGTGGTGAGTTTTGTTTTCATTTTTGCAGGGAAAGGATAAGAAACATTTGATTCTCTAGTATAACAACACTTTAAACTCCTGTAAAAGTTCAGCTATCCCTTAATTAAGGTGGATGCATGCTGGCACATTACTGAATGAAAACAGCAAGGCCTGTCTTTTTCAATAATCACCCACAAATAAATGAGTAACGCTAATACACTGGAGTGTAGAAGTGGAAGTAAAAGATACTTTGGTAAAAACTAATCTGATGATGCCTTCATGATGATGCAATTTCGATGCAATTTTTAACAAGGTTTTCACAAACTTCATGGGAATAACTGGAGTAAGATTAAGACGGAGAGGAGAATTCTGCAAATTGTCTTTGGTTGGGAGTCTCTGTCATACATTAAAAAAACTTATCTCAGTTAAGTAGGCCTGGTTAAATAGCTCCTTGTTAAATTTGTGCAGCATATCAAGAAGAAAAAAAATACAGCTTACTCTGTTTCTCTTCCCAGAATTTTAGAGTTTGCGTGTTTTTCTTTATAACTGAACGACAGCATCAGCACAGCAATTTCCAGTGGGATAATAAATCACCTCTACCCTGGAGACAGACAAATAAGGCATGTGTGATGGATAGCCAAGCTGTTAAAATGTGAAAATGCACAGTTTGGAAGGAGACAATACAGCGCTACACACTATGCCAAGAGGCATTTTGCCAATATGAAACTACCCATTATCATGAAAAATAATCTTTAGGGAAAAGAGGGGTGATTTAAAACTACGATGCTCAGGGTGACGACGATGATAGTGCCATAACTGAAAAAAATCACTGGCAATATGTTGGAGTATGTCGCTTGTGACATAAACATATAAAAGGCAAACTCCGGGTGAACGCAATCTATCTGACTGAACGCCGAGAGGAAAGACAAATGCAGAAAAAAAAGCGGGAAAGTGCAAACAGGTTGCAGAGGCTGAGGACAGAAATATCACAGAAGAGGATGCCAGGGAAAACACAAGTAGGTAACGAGGCGCGACATGAGGATGTGAGAGGAGAGAAAAGGCAGGTCAAGGTAAGAGAGAAAAATATAAGCACATAAAAACTTGTTATGACCTATAATGGAGTGAGGTGATTATGTGGTTGTAACATCTGACTGCGCCGGCAGAGTTGTGGGAGGCTGCAGTGCAGGAAAATGGGTGTTGGGGCGGAAAAGGCAGGGAATATATCTTCTCTCCTGGGGTAAATTGTCTGTGACTGCTTTGCGTGTCCATCATTTCTCTCTACGGTCTAATTACAGCCGGTTCCACCTGGCTACACCGCTCTGTCCTCCTCAGTGCACAATAATGGCAACGTACGGCCGCACTGAGAATCAAGGATGGGGACTTAAGGCAGGGAAAAATCACTGTTTGAAAGAGACATTATTTAGTTGTTTGTGTGTGTGTGTGTGTGTGTGTGTGTGTGTGTGTGTGTGTGTGTGTGTGTTTCCTCTTTACCTCGTAGACTCACACTACGAAATGCATGAGCTGTATCTGCAGCTTTGCTGTCACATTTACTGTAAAGCCTCCGAGATGCATGGTTTTATTATGCTCAGTGGATCATTACTGCACAATAAAAAAAGCCAAATCCCTGGAACAGTGAATGTCCAATCATAGCTTAGCAGGTCTGTCAAGCTTTGGATTCCTCCACATGATGAAGTGATGTGCATGGTACTGCAGTAAGGGACACTCTGTATAAAGAGAGGTATCTTTTTTTTTTTTTTTGTCTTTCCAAACTGAAAGATGAGGAGTAAAAGTGCAAACAAAGCATGCCCAGGTAACTATCTTGCAACCCACACTAGAAATCTACCATGACTTCCAAGGAGAAGGAGCCTGTTAGTAACAAGCTACATTTTGCGGCTTTAAAGGTTACACCACATCCACTGTCTAGTATTTCGAGGCAGCTCTGTCCTGCGTTTTATTCGATTTGGGGAAGTTTACACTCCAGCAACTCCTGCCAAAGTTATGCAAGGCAGTGTTCCTCATCCTAACAGCCCTTACTTAAGCACAATAAAGCAAACATCTAACCTCCTCTCATGTTTAACCAGGTATGGAAGCCAAGCAGCCAAACAGGGTTGTGTTTGAACGAAATAACAGTCCTTTCTCTATAACGATGAGACTTATTAGCTCTACGCTGCAACACAAGATCAATGCCATTTCTTGTGTCTTTCATTCAAAAGTTAGGCAGAGGTGTATCATTTCAAATTCATGGAACTAAGATTTGCTTAAATAGCAACCTTGGTGCATCTGATAAATCTGCCACAATTATCAGTGCAAAGTGCTTTAGCGCCGTGTGGGAATAGAAAGTTTGACAAGTGTAGCAGCGAAGATTAACGAGCGGACGAATTTCAAAAGTTGCAATAGTTGCCTTATCTGGTCACCTTCTTTCATTGTGTATCATTATCTCAGGACTTGCATGCGGCAGAGGCATCTGAATGCAGACCCTTTATCCAAACGTCAGCAGCTCCCTTTAAAAAGTCTTGAGATCTAACAGAACCAGCTCCTATGACACGTCACATTGAAAAGTCCCTGCCTTCACTATCTAATGAGAGGAATGCTCTTTTTCTCCTTCTTTTGAAATAATGATGGAGACAGAGCCTGAATAATAGAGCTGCGAAGCTCACTTCATCAAGCAACAGATTTTTGCCTTCAACTCCAACTTTCCGTTATCTTCATCCCAGAAACTCATTTCAAAGCTGTCATTCAGAGTAATTCAAAATTACTTTTCAAAGAAAATTAATCATTACAAAGAAAAAAAGAAAGAAAGAAAGAAAAAGTTGTCCAGTGGAAGTTAAGATTGGTGTATGAAGGTGATGTTTTCAAAGAGACGAGACAAACAAAAACACAGTGTCAGTGCTCAGTATGGTAACATAGAGCCTGAGCCAAGCAAATACGGAGACCTGTGGAGTCATACAGACAGCAAGTGAGAAACACTGGCACGCATTTACCACATTCAAATACTGTGAGGAAAAAAAAAATTAGTCACTACAATAGCTTATTATTTTCAGACTTTAAGCCTAATTGCGCAACAGGGGACGATACTCTGAATTACCCTGTCTTTTGTGGGCTCATTAGTAAGGGAAGGGATTCGTTTTAGTCGTCTATGAAACCCCAGCCACCTCAATGGAATAACAAGTGGTCCACATCAAAATTCACGGTGAGTGTTTGCTTGACATTACAGAGGCTTTGGCAATCACCCTTCAAAATAATAATCGACTTATTACAAATCCTGACAATTATCACCGAGTGTACCGATTAAGGCAGTGACAGCTGAAAGCCTTTTAAAATTAAGTGATAGCGCTAATTTAACAAGACAAGTACGACATGTCTGCAGTGTACTTCATAATCTATCTAAATCACTTTGTCAGTTATTATTTGCTGCATTAAACACACACATAAGGCAAACTGCAGTTTGTAGTGCTCGGGAAATACTTGCAATAGGCAGCAGATATAAATGAAGAGTGACAAGCATGAAGTCTTCCAACTGTACGGCAGCTACCGCAGCTGTCAGTCAGAGGAGGCACATGCCAATAAATTTAACAGCATCCCCTTCAAGTTACAGGCAGCAGGTCAATAAGGAGATGGGATTACTAACAGATGAGACATACACCCATCTACCTACAGATGACCTCAGGACAGGGAACTTTTCAGCTGTCTTCAGGTGTTGGACAAACTCTTTCTCCCTTACTGAGAGCGACGGCTCAGCGGCGAACACCACAACACCCCGGTGCCACGTTTCAGCAATCCCAGTCAGAATGAGGAATGAGTTAGAATGAGGGAAAAAAAAAATGCAAGACAGTAGTACTCGCAACATGGCGCCGCGTCAAATTCAGACTGGAGGTGGAAAGCTACATCTCATGAAAGTGGAGATCCATTAAAGAAGCTCGGCTCTCCCTCCGAGGATGCATCAGTCATCCCAGGCAGAGCTGAAGAGAGGCGTGAGACTGCGCACACTGTACTGAAAAGAAATGCCACTTAATAGCACCATACATTTTATATTATGTCTTTTATGCTTTGCTCACGACGCTGACAATCGCAGCCAGTCAGTTTTTTTTTTTTGTTGTTTTTTTTTGCTGAATCATTATAAAATCTATGAGGGGTGAACATGCATTTCAGGTGCTGAGGAGAGGGAGAGATAACGTTTCATGCGAGGGATGAAATAGCGTTCTAACTGTGGGAGGTGAAACAACAGAATCAAGTGTGCATTTTATAACCTGAGCGCCTCGTAAGTAATGAAATACTACCATGTGAGACATTTATTGCTGTGAACCTTAAATTATCCGTGGAGCCATTTGTAAGTCAGATTTCCGGCCTGTGTGAGTAAGGACATATTTTATGGCCTTCTCTTCCACTTCCCCCACTTGGGAATTGAATTTGGTGATGTTACACAGCACATGTGACCTGTATTAAGTTTGCGAACAAACAAATGACGTTCTATTTCTGGCAACGAGGTCGGGTGTCGGTTACGCCGCTGTCCTGGTACTGTGATTGTGTTAGCACATGGAGTGATTTTACAGTGTGGCTACAGAGCAAACCTCAGTTTGTTATGAAACATGTCTTGGCTTAGTCATGTCTGAGTTATGCCAAGTATCGTCTACCCAAACAGAGCATAGGATTGCGGCCTGAGCTGGAAAAATAATAAACAATAACATGTGTGCTTTAACTAATGATTTTAAATGATATAGTCTGCAAACATACAGATAAAACTGCTGTATACTGTGCATAACCTACAACCAGCAGCATAGACAAAGTGGTGATATGTCAGCTTTGTGGGCATTTGTTTGAATCTTTCAAATTTCACGCTCTGTGTCCCGAGGTCACACACAGTTTTGCATATTACGGTATGTGTGATGTAGAGGACATGACCTTTGGGGGTGTTTTTTTTTTTTTCTCTGTCATCCAACTCATGCTATGACAGTTGCAAAACCGACCCGCCAGGCTGGTCATGCTGTGGTAATTTTGAGCTACAACTGATGTATCAAGTAAATCCTCTGTCCGGTCAAGTCCAATTAACTCCAGTGGATGTGCAGTTGCTTCATATGACACCATTTTCTGTGTCATTTGTCCCCTCACCCATCGTGCGTCAGCGAGCTTTTGTCACAGAAAGACTATTACTCTAAGATATATGGCTATAGATTTTTATTAACTATGCATACTTGGACAGACGACAGAGGCATTTCTTCTAACAGCGCCGTGCTCTCACTCTCCTGCTATTTTTTTTTTTTTGCTCTTCTGATGAACCCACATGGTCTTGCTCTCCATCACCTTTCTTTTCTTTCACGCACATCAATCTCTATCTTTCCACTTCAGCTTCCTCCTCAACTGCCCGTTCTGTTTTCACCTTTTGTTTGCTCCCACAGTGAAGTCTCTCAACTGCCAACACTAAGGGATGAGATTCACAATTTGAGTCTAGACATCCTGATAATATGAATTAAAAACATAGGCAAGGCTTGGTTTTTGACTTCAATCTCTGTAACTTATTGTCGTGGGTCTGACTTATATCTGCTTTATCGTACTTGACCGGCATTAGATGTTAGTCATTCATGATCCCCTCTGCTGCATCCTCACAAGGACGCATTCATAAGCACTGTTCAGTCCACGGCCTCAGGCGCTGCCTTATGCATTATGTTGTCCTACTGAAGCCATTAACACTGGGTGTTCCTCTGTCACCAGCTGGATTCACATCAGATCAAAGCTCATTGTCTTGGCCTTTGTCTCCATCAGCAGCAGGTGGAGCGGCAGAATCGGCGAGGCACTATTCATTGCTGCTGGTCTCGCTGAAAAACAAGATTTTGAATCTTGTTGGGGTCCGCTTGCGCATGGAGACACATTGCAGTGAAAGCGAGGCGAACGCACGCGTAAACCAACGCAACCTGGAAACTGGGAGAGACAGGAAATCAAGACAGAAAATCCATTAGCCGGTTAGTCGCACAGACTGTTTCAATGGTAGTAAACTGGATTGATTTCATTGTGCGAGTGAATGTGTTTTGCTGTCGTGCGCTTTATAAAGGTGAGCGTAACTTTGTACGGCCAACCGCTCCCAAGCTATAACCAATTCCTTTTGCAAGAGCAAGGAGGAAAGGCGTTTCACTCTCATTTATAGAGGCAAAGGAGACAGATCACATCTTATCTTTACAGATTAAACTGCGCAAGAGGTCTGCAAATTCAGCTAAAGGAAATGAAGGCAAACTCTGACCTTCTGTTCACAGAGAGCGCAACATGATCAACAAAGCATTAATTTCCTAAAGAGCTGAGAAACCAGGGAGACTCAGCAGACGAGCAGATGCCCAGCACCTCTGTCTGCTGTGAAAAGTGACTCATCAGCCATCTCAACTGCAATCACACATTCATCTTTACTACTTTACATTTAAAGCTTACATTTAAATTCTCCAAAACTTCTTACTAGAGGGTTAGGGTTAGGACTAGGACTACTTGAAAAATAATTTTATTCACTTAATAATACGTGATTATTATTTCTAGCTAGCCACGATGGTAAAAATAAATAATATGGGCAAGATATATCTTAAATATCAAGATTGAAGAACACAGTAAAGGAAATGGATGAATGCTGTAAAGGAAAAAATATTACAATCTAAAAATGTAGTGAAATAGAAGTATTAAGTCGAGTTAATGGAATAAAATACTATGTGAAGATTTTTAGATATGATCTATCACTGTACCGTAAACATATACATTTTTATGAACATAGTATTTTCCTTTACATTTTCTAGCTGCATGAGACCTTTGCAGCCACAGTTCCTCACAGTGTGCACAGATCGACTCGTTGTCAAGGTTGTGCAGGTGAACAAAAAATCCATTTGCGGTAAATCTACGGTAAATCTTTCATGCTCCGTGATATAACGTTGGAAAGTTTTATAGCTGACCTGCATGTTCCTCAAAACTCCCTCCAACCTCCCTCTTTTATCACTCTCAATACATACGAG
The DNA here is from genome assembly GCA_036025355.1 of Leiopotherapon unicolor. Classification (NCBI taxonomy): domain Eukaryota; kingdom Metazoa; phylum Chordata; class Actinopteri; order Centrarchiformes; family Terapontidae; genus Leiopotherapon; species Leiopotherapon unicolor. Next base: position 7,745 of record JAVQJZ010224212.1, on the reverse strand, counting down.
AGCTCTTACTTTCCCCTCTGTAGCTTTGGCCTCTGCCTCATACCGCAGGATTCTGTGTCCCTCAGTATTGGATGCTGACTGGTAACACATATAATGCTGATGAAGGCTTTCTTTGCCATCTGCCAGCTAGTGCATCTGTAAGGTTATTTCAGACTCGAGCACAGCGTACAGTATGTGGCGTATAGGCAGGAGGGAGAGAAAAGACAGAGGAGGAAGAGTAAATGAATCACGGGAGAGAGAAGGCAAAAACTGTTAGATGATAATGATCATTTTTTTCTTAACCCACTGCCATTCCTCAAAGTAACAGTGTGGGGAAATATCATGAGACGTCAGAGACTGGTATCGGACTTCCTGCTGAAATCCACATGGATGAGAAATAATCCACCTTACTATTTAAATCTTGGCTTTCAATTCACATCATATGAGTGCCTCTAAATGAGCTGAATTCCGATAAAAATGAGCGCTCACCCAATCCCGACGATGCTTTGAACTGATCATGAATATTCAGCCCACTTGAACTGACCCCAGTCTCACTGACTGAAGAGAAACGTTGAGAAGCAGACATGTTTGACTGGGCATAAAAATCCACTTTAACACACTGTTAGCTTTTGCAAATAAACCAGGAAGCACTCGTCTGCAAATCATACGTCGAGAGGCCTCTTGATTTACGGTTTGTTGAGGTTAATATTTCGGCAGTGCTCTGCTGGTTATGTCCCCAGAGGAAAATTTAAACTAAGTGCATTAAACTAAAGAAATCTGTGACTAACAAAAGCATCCCCAGGGAACACCAACCCTCTGTAGAGCATTTCTTTCCTATGCCTAAATCGAATGGACTGAATCAATGGAGTGTCATTAATTGCAGGACAGGGTGGTATTCTTGGCTCCAATAATTCACTGAGGAAATGGCCGTGAGCATTATTGCGCCGCACAAATCACAGTGGCAGTTCGCTTGGCTGATGGACAAGGGGAAACCAGGCTCGAATGTACCTGAGAAATGAGCAAGAAATTATGCATTGGAACTGACGACTACTTTAAGGTGTCATTGTCAGAAATCTCCCTCCCCACCTCCATCTCTCTCTCTCTGTGATTCACATGGGTCCTGTCTTAATGCAAGAATAAAAGCAGAATGATAAGATGACCACTTGGTAGAATAGCACAGGAACTGGAAGAATAGAATAAAAATATTATACAAAGGCCTAAATGAAGTTACCAGTACTGGTGGATGAATAAAATCCCCCTTCACATTGTATGTCATGTTATATAAAGAAACACTAAATAATTCAAACATTATAATTAATAATGTTTAGAACCGAAATGATTTTTCAAGTAATTGATTTTTTCATCGACAGGAAAGAATTTGGATCAATGATTAATAATTAATTAATTATTTTTTTCAAGCCAAAAGGCCAAACACTGTCTAGATTTTGTTTCTTATGTATGGATTTTCAGCTTGTCTTCATCTTTGGGATAATAAACTGAATATCTTTAGGGCTTGGATGGATGAAATAAGGGATTTTGAAAATTTGACACTTGGCTTTAGGAAAGTCTGACTGTAAAAAGAATGATTTCAGAAAATGTTAATTCACAGTTTTGTTCTTACATTTTATAATACTGAATTGACAAGAATAGGCCCTGCTAAGAATTATTTTAATTATTGATCAATCTGATAATTGTCTTTGAACTGATAAAACATATTCAAAAACCTAACTTTATACATCATCTTATCATCCAACCCTTGTTTCCACCATAAGTGAAACGATCCATCTGTGTGTTATTGAAAATATGTCGCTGTCTGAATCAGCATGCCAGGGTCTTCAGTCAGCTTTTAGATATTATAATATAAATGCATGTAAATAAATAACTAGTTGCCAAACACAGTGGAGGCTAATATATGTTGTATAAAGCGCCTCCATCTTCAATAACTCAAGTTCATTTTTCCTTGATGCACTACTAAATTACTTGGATTCCAATTACTTATCATGCGTTCTTGTCATGATTTATTGCAAATGAAAAGTGAAAGCTTAACCTGCAGATTTGTTGATTTTTTTTCTTTCTTTTTTTTTTTGCTACACGCTACTGTGCAAAATAAAGAAATTCTCCTTCGCAGCACCTTATCATGTTTGGAGACAGATGGAGAGGTACGCAGCACGTGCGATCGCTCATGCAGCCGCACACATAGCGGGTGGCTCGTGGCTTAAGAGCCTATAGCTGCTCAGGCATAACACTTTCCATGCATACAGTTTGGAGAGGAGGGAGGTAATGAGTTGCATTACTTTGCTAAATGGAGGGGGCTGGTGCACTGGAGTATAACACTGTGCAGAGGTGACCTCGGAAGGCCCTCGACTTTTTCTCTTTCCCTGCGCTGATGGACAGCATCAGCAGAGGGATGTTATCAGTGAGGTTAAACAGGGTCTATCACTCACGGGTGGAGCACAGGTCACTACAGTCATAAATTTGCAAGCTATTAAAATATTACAAAGCTGTATCATATCGCAAATGCACCACATGGGTTCCAATTTTCTGTCCATTATAGAGAGATAAAAAATCAGTTTTGCTTGATATTAAGACATATGCGAGCAGTGGGCAAAACACTATGCCAATTACTTAAGGTTTTCTTTCCTTTTCTCTTTTCCTTTTAACTTAATTACCCAGAAAAATTAAAACATTATTTTTATCGATGAGATGATTGAGGAGATAAAAGACGGACCAGGATAAAAGCCAGACTGGGGAATAGATAATTGAGAACATTAACTTTATTGGCCTAAGCTGATGTAACGGAGGGAGTAATGCAATCATTGGCTTTCTGTATAGTTGAATGCTCTGTGGGTCTGATTTAAACAGCTGCATTAGGGATTTAAACACAGCTGGACAAGATGGATGGAATCTTTAACATGCAAGTTAATTGCTGTGAGCCATAAAGACAGATGATTCATCAACATAGATGTAGATAACATGACATGGTGGGCAGTGGACTGATATACCAAAATCGATCAACCCCAGTCTCAGGCATGTTGCAAATTTCAGAGCAAATTGTGGGTGTGAGAGAGAGTTAACTGTAGAACTCAGTCACGACCCTCATGAAAGCTAAATAATGATTAATGGCAAATTACTTAAAACATTAAGCTTTAAAAGTTTTACATGAGAAAAACTCTATGGGTGATTATGTTAATGAGAGCGCATTTCCCCTCTCGGCTGCTTCAAACACAGGTGGATTGATATTCCTGCTCGGAGCCAGACAAAGCAAAGCGGGCTGGAGGGTTAGTGTGAGGCCAGCCACGCTCAATGCATGTGCGCACGAGAGAGTGTGTTCTCGTGCGTTTATCTCTGTCTGTGTGTGTGTGCGCATGTGTCTGCATTTTTTATCGGGGTCTGATCCAAGTGCCTCCAGATGCTGGTGCCATTTGCTCCCCTGCCAATCACAGGCCACAGCAGAATGCCAGTCCCTTAGAGACCTGGTTTACAGGCAGCTTACCTGTATGTCAGTATTATTTGGCTGCACACTGTGCACTGCCCCTATGGCAGCAAAGTCACACAAAGGGAAGGCTTGCCCGCTTGGCAGCTGTGAGCAACATGCATGAACTATTCTGTTTTAAGTGAACTGTGTTTAGTAGTAAATACATATAATCACATCACTCTGTAATCAAAACTGCCAGGAGAAAAACCTTAAAGTTTAAATGCTTAAAATTGCAGACCTGTTAATACTCGTGGTAACACAAAGAGGAATATCTGCATAATACGTCTCAAAGTTCAAAATGACATTTAGAAATCACTGGGGGCAGAAAACACTATTCTCTTGTGTAGCTGGACTTACTGATTAATATATACTTAGCTTTCAACATTCTGATGTTTTGCCATCTGAATTTTATACACCTCCTGCATCCTGTGAATGCCTTGTGCATCTGCACTTTTTGAATCTTTTGAATCCAGCCCAGCAATGTGAGACTCCACCACTGACAATGCAAACCACTATAAAGAAAGCTAACTAATAGGTGTAAATGAATTTAATGGCACAATAAACAAAAGCAGTATAAAAACTGTGCTTGATATGATGGAAATCTTAAGGACTACACCTATCTGACAACAGCAGATTTCTTCAAATACTCAAAAATAGAACAAAGCATGAAAAGGATGACGGCTTATCATTATCTTTTTGCACAGGGAATATATTCTCCATATGTGCATTAAGAACAAGACATAGCATTATGCATTTATCACTGTGGGGGGTCAAAAGAGCTCCTGCAGAGATAATGGCTTTTTTAAGGACTGACACGATATTAAATTAAGTGTCCACAGGTCAGGGGCCTATAAAAAAGCAGGTTAATGAAAAACACACCATCTGAACATAGCGGCAGCTGCTGGAGTCAGTGTTGTTCATACTTTTTCACACCCATGATTCACCTAACCCAACGTCAAAAGGTGAACCGAGAAAACAAGGGGGAATACTGACATCATCTTTAACATTTACACTCATCGAGTTGTTGCCCAGTGCATGTCTCAGAAAAGGCCACTTGACTGCTGCACATAAGACATATAAACCTACTCCATACTGGTCTTTTTCATTCTGGTAATTACAAATTATACCCTGTTGGCAGACCTGCATCTTTACAGAAGATCAGATTTTTATTGCTCTGTGATATTTCAAAGCACTGACTCAAAACCAGCGATAAATAAAAAGAGAAATTCAGGGAATGACAACGGCGCAATAAACAGCTTCCATGTACGTCATGGAGAAATGCATCCGTCCCAATTGCATTGCTGATTCTGGCACAGATTAGCATAGCCTGTAAAGAATTGCTGACATCACTAAAACAGGCTATACTAATTAAAGCCAGAATCATCAACTCAGATCTTCGGACACCTTGACCCCTAAAAATGGGAGAGAGGTTTGGTTCCAAGCGAAGCTAAAGTTGGAAACGAATCACACGTTAGCGTCAGGGGGCGAGTCGATGAATGGAAGATAACAGCATCAGAAAGTGGACGCTTCCTTGTTGTCTGAAAATATTAATGATAACTAAAAGAAAGATGTCGATTCTTGGCCAAATTTTACAAAATCATGTAATAAAAAATACTATTTTCTGCCCTGCTGGGGGGAACAGTTCTTGTTTTCACATTCTCTCAAGCAGGGTATGGGAAATATTCCCAGTTTGTGAATCCCATTTCCCACTGTGACTGTTCAACATGCCTCATTTTAGTCCGGAGCATTACGTGTCCACAGGACAGATGTCCCCTCGTTCTATAAGCAGTCTTCATCACACAGAAGCCATATCTGTGAATTATACCACACACAATGCATCACACCAGGACCAGCTCCTCAATGACACCCTCCTCATAATACATTGTCCGGTGAAAGAGAAATGAGGAGAGCATAAGGAAGAAAAGGAGAGAAGAGGGGAGGGTGCAGGTGTGAGACTGCAAGTGAACAGCCAAGGCAAGAGTCAGGGAGATACAGTATGACAGAAGACAAATGAACAGAGAACTGCGTTTTGCGATAAGGAAAATATACATTCTGTTTCATCCCTCGGCTCAGCTCAATGAGAACTGCCCCGTGTAGACTAAGCAAAATTATTGCAGAATTTCCCACATAAAAGAGCACAACAATGCCTAGGAAAGATGAGTCAGAAGCGCCAATAATGAAGATGTTTTACTGGCTTTGCCTCTCAGACTTATATGTCAAAGAGATGACGTTCGCTGTGTTTGCTTTGGTCTGCTTCTCGAATCCTTTGTGCAGAAAATTCCTGAGAGGATGTCTGTCAGAATCATCCAACGAAAAAATTAGCACTCAAGTTGCTATGCTCAGGAGGCGCAATCCTTTACCGTCGACGTGGGGCTCAGCGAATGTGGAAGCTGCAATAATTTATCACCATAATGATACAGGCTTAAGATACAGTGTTCAGCAGATACAGTTTACTGATTCATCACCGCGCCATTATGACGCATGCCAAGATTTCTATCGTCGACTTTGAAAAGGGAAAATTCCTTAGGGGTTGTATAAACCAAATAACTAAACTGCCACGAAAGAAGATCAAAAGACAAAAGGAGGAAGGTGTTTTTGCTCCTTTTCAAGGTTGTGTTTCATGTAGTTTGTGAAGTAATTTGAGAGATTAATATCTGGAAAGATGAGAAACATGCCTGTCTGAAACATTCTCATTTTCAGGGTCTTCTTATTTGGTCTTTTGCCACTGAACTGATGAATATGTGTGAATTATAAAGGAACTAAAACACATGATAATATACCTTTGATTTTCTGTGTATCTATTACATAGTTTTTTTTCTATAGACACTGCAGGTAAGAGTTCTTGACATTTCTATTAACAAGCTGATACTGATTAGAGCTAAATGCTACTGTCAGCATGCTTGCACATTCAAAATGAGAATGCTATTTGTTAATTTTTAGTAAGTACATTTGAGATTTTGGAAATCACATTGGTTCTGCAGATATTTAACAAAAAAATCTGCACAAGAAAAAGTCAGATAGCCATCGGAGTAATGAGGAGTTTTTCTCAGGTGAACAGGAAATGTCTTTACAAAAGTGACATGGCTGTCCACAACAGCTGATGAGGTATTTCAGTTTAGGCCAAAGTGGTGAGCCAACCCACCCACCGACTGACCGTCCCTAGAGCCATGTTGCATGACCTAAATTCAATTACTGTCTCCCTTACAGTTTTAATGATCAGGAAGTGATACACCAGCAATGTCATTCTTGATCAAACATGCACTGGCAAGTCAAATGGCATCTATAGCATAGAAGAGACGGTAACTAACAGAGCTGCCACACTTTCGTTATGTCAGAGAGGCCGTGAGACAGTAGCAGAGAGGCTGGCAAATTAAATTTTAAACTTAAGATTGGGCTATAGAAATTTCATAATTGATTTAGAGAACAAACAGAATTAAATCCTAAAACAATCCACTAGAAGGACATTTGTTTTATCCCCTCAAATAAAAAGCCGCTGCCTGGCATTGTATAATACCAACTTGTGCTGCCTTGTTCCAGTCAATAACTTTTAGTGCTAAAACAACACTTTCAGTTTGATGGAGTAATTCTGAGTAAATGAAATTTAATTAAGCATCCTGACTATACTATGCTCTTGCCTCTAAATGGACTGCTGTAAAACATGTTTTCTGTGTTTACTTGAGGACTGAGACCTCAACAAGTGCTTTGTCATTTTCCCTGCTTCTATTTAACAGTATGTGTGAGGTCCAGTGAAGAATCCAAGGCTTGTGAAAAAGAGTAATTTACACAAAAATCAGATCATGTTGTTATGTAAATTATTTAGATTATATAGGTAGAGAGAGTTAGTGTATTTTAGTAGTTATACCTTTAGTGTCCATGTTATTTTGCCAGCGAATATAATCTGTAAAAACATTTTCAAGTTACATGTGTAGCAGAAGAATTCCAGAAGTTTCATGAGAAAAGTGATAGTATATGGCATGTTTTAAATATTGCATGCATACACAGAGGTTAGACTGCGGCGCTGCTTCCACCGCTGCACTCCACATCTGCAGAATAACACGTCTGCTCGACACGTCTTGTCGGAGGGGCTGCATGAATCGAAAGCCACCACATAAAAATATATTTATGCCACAGGAGAAAAGTTGGAGAGATACATCTGGACACTGTCTCAAGCAGGTATGGGACTGCGTGTTCTGGCAGCTGAAGTGGGAAGAACAATAAAACAAGGGAATTTTGTGGATGCAGGGAAGGGGGGGGGGGGGGGGGCGAAGAGAGAGAAAGAGGAGGTGAGTAG
>JAVQJZ010224199.1:0-10963 GCA_036025355.1 Leiopotherapon unicolor | reverse complement strand
CCTGTAAAATCAAGAATGTCTGTCTTCAGTGTTATTTGCCTCATTTAGCTTAAACATCTGCTTCTTTAAACAGGACTGATGGGTCATCCTCAGCCAGTCAAATTAAGTTCAATCAACACTTAAAGACCTCTGAAGCTGTTTGTCGCGTATTTGCATGTAAACACAAACACTGATTTACCCTTTTGTCCCTCAAATGGGAACAAAAGTCTGAACATCTGCAGTCAAACCTTTATCAGACTGTCAGATGTTTATCCTGCTGCCTTTATCTGATAACAAAGATCGAATGACAACAGATCGAGTGTGTGTGTGTATGTGTGTGTGTGTGTGTGTGTATGTGTGTGTGTGTGTGTGTGTGTGTGTTCTCATTGCAGTTTCATGGCTTCACTTTGGTGGGACCGATCGAGCCTTTGCATGAAAACTATATTACTATATTTATATATAAAACTATATTTTTCTAACATTTGCTCCTTTGCACATTTGCACAAATGTATAATTAAAATTATGATGATATATTTGTGTATTTGTACAGGTTAAGATGAGACTTTATTTTCCTCAGAGGGTAAAATGCACGAGCTGTTCAGCAGAATAGATTAAACTGTTTAAAATGAACTCACTGTTTATATGGTCTCATGTATATAAAGCTGCTGTTAAATCACATTAAATAATTTACACTGTTTTCTGTCTGTCTACATGTTACTGTCATTATTATTTCTTATTATGTATATATGTGAAAGTATATAAAAATCTACACATATATAGTTTTATGTATGTTTGTATTTTCACAGTGTATTTTAATGTTTATCTTGTTAAGCTTGTGTGTGTGTGTGTATCTCTTTCTGTGTTCACACACTTGATAAATAGTGTTTTTCTTCCCTCAGTGATTTTCCCTCAGAGTGTGTCATCTTCTCACGTTGAGGATCTTTGGGTTGTTTTTTTCCCCCTCGGAGTGGGTCATCTCGTCGTGTTGAGGATCTCTGGCGGGCTGTGCGGGGCGGTGCGGGAGATTCGAGCTCAGACGGCGGGACGAGCTGCGGGAAGTCTCCCGGGAGAAGCGCACCGCGACCGGACCCGCTTCACGCGTCTCCCCGGAGCCATGCGCCGACAGCGGACCTCCAGCCGCTGAAGCCCCGCAGTCATCCAGGTGGGTGTCGCTTCCTCCGGGCTGCCTCCGCGGCTGCAGCCGAGCAGAGGCGCGCCGGGCCGGCTACACAACGAGCTAACCGCGCCAAGCGAACCCGTCAACTATCAGCCTGTTTCAGTTAAAACACCGCGCTCCCTGTTTTAATTAATAACGATTCTATTTACTTAGACGACAGAATGACTAAATAAAACCATTTTGTTTTTAGTTGAACGCGAAGAGCTGCCGTTTGGTGCGTTTTTCCTCCGAGGCCTTTGCGACCTCGGTCTGTAGTTGGGTGAGTAGCCGAAGAAGGCGCCGCCTGCGCCCCCAGGACGCAGCAAGAAGCGTCCGCCACCATGGATGAATCGATTATTAATTTATGGAGGTGATTTGGTGGACATGTGTCAATCTGTGAAGGGAGGGTTGCCTCTGATATTTCTATCAGTGTTTTCTACCTGTTTGCATGCAGGTTATGTAACTTTTGACTTTGACAACCAAAGTTTTGTAGTTATTCAAACACGTGTTGTTGCATGTTGTGATGATGCAGATTAAAATGCTCCTGCAGCCTCAAGTCACACTTTACATGCTTTTAATTAAAGAAGGAGGAGAAAGTATAATACAGAGTGAGGTGACGTAGTAAAATTTACCTTCTGTCAGTCAAGATTTTTTATTTATTAAGGCCAATATCACTTCTTTTATACAACTTTTACAGGGAAATATCTCCTGTAGGTGATCTGCAGGCTCCTCCACACTGACGCTGCGTTGCTCCTCTGATCTCTTTAGTCAGTGTGTTCCTGGCCCGGTTGTTTTGGATCCTGTCGGCCTCCTCCCGGCCTGACGAAGCCGCCTGACCTTTGCTCTAATGCAGGTTTGTCGTTGTTGTATGTGAGGAAGGTTTTTGTTGGAGATGCAGGATGTCACGGTGTCGGTCAGTTTGTGCAGGTCAGTGGTTTCAGCATCAGAAACGCTTAAAGCAGGTCTGTAGCTCCAGCTTTGCCTCACAGTCTTCACCACAGGCTGTGCAGATTTTAGTTTCTGCCTGCAGGTCGGGATGAGATGAACCAGGCAGTGATCAGAGTCGTAATGCTGCCCGGGAAACAGAGCGACAGCCTTTAAAGTTGCCTGACAGCGGTCCAGGATGTTTGCCTCCCTGGTGGGACACTTGATGTGCTGTCTGTAGTTTCATGGTTTGCTCTGCTGAAGTCCCCCAGTACGATGAGCAGAGAGTCTGGATGTTGTAAACTGCACGACTTTTCCAGCACTGTGCCGGGAGGAGGTGGAAAAACGAATTTAAGAGTCGGATGATGGATAAGAAGCGAAGCGTGACGACCTCTGCTTGACCCGTGAGATTGAAATCTTGAGCGAACTGAGAAAATTACCGCGCTATTCACAGCACTGCAGATCACACTGTGTGAGAGGAATCTTTAAAAATTATAATATGTTAGTTTTTAGGGCTTTTTAAAAATGAAATAATAGATTTGACAGAATTTGACCTCCTAACATTTTTTGTTTTTTGATGGATTTGACAGAAAGTGGTTTGTAAATCTCTCTGCCAGCATTGTTTTAGTTATTTATCATCCTGAGGTCTGTCTGTGAGGTTAAACATTTCCCTTTTTCTGTGCAGATGGAGGCCATGGAGGTGGACTCCCCTGTGGATGTGCATGGAGGAGGCAGCGGACAGCACGCGGTCGCCGTTGCAGCCGTCGACGTGCCGCTCGTCATCTCGGACTCCGGCAGCAGCACCGAGGAGGACGATGACGGCGAAGGACGACAGACGGCCGCCCGCGTGCCGCCCAGGCTTCCTGCCACGTGGGCGTTCAGTCAGAGAGCGGTGAGCGGCGCGGCGGCGGCTCCGTCATCCGCTCACGGGGCGCCCATACGGAGGAGACTCAGGTAACCCAGCAGAAGTAAGAGTGGGAATTATCAATTACACCACGATTACAATTCAGAGGGTCAAGATTCAATTATCAATTGATTCTCGATCGTCATGTTATATTCCTGCTTTATTTTTCTCCTTCAGTAGAAATGAGTGTGTCTAAACATCACTTTTTAAAAAAAGCTGCAGTGGTTTGATTTCTTTTGTCTTTTGCAGCTGCTCTGACATCTTTAATCTTTAGTTTTTAAATAGAAACACGGCAACATGTTCAACGTAGCAGCAGCAAACTCCAGAAAACTGATCTGATAATCGATTATCAACTTTACGGATCGATGAGGAATCATTCAACAAAACATCAACATGCATCGTAGGATTGATTATTTGTGCCTCAGACGGTTAACTTTTCATTTTCCGTGCTGTCATAGTGTCGTTAAGCAAAAATCAAATCAGCAAATCAGAACAGAGGATTTAAGCGAGCTCCACTTCACACGAGCGAACAGATTTAATGAAGGAAAAACAACAATCGAGGAGAAGCCAACGGTTTTGATTCAGCTGTCAGAAACTTTCCTGACTGGTTGTTTTGATTTGGTGCAGTGTGTTCATGTCAGATGGTGTTTCATGTAAAACTGATTGGTCAGACAGTTGTGTTTCTCTCTCGATGATAAACCTTTGTGCCCCTCCAGGCAGGGCCTCCGGGTGCACTACCCCAGCCAGACTGCAGCGCCCTCTAGAGGCTTCCCAGAGTTCCTCCTGCGAGCTCCGGCTGCCAGCGTGGCCGAAACAGAGTCCGGCAGCACCACAGAGGTCAGCGAGTCTGACGAGGAGGAGGAGGAAGAGGAGGAGGAAGGGGACGAAGAAGGAGCACCTGCTGCAGCGGCGCCCGTCGAGCCGGCGCCTCCTGCCAGTCCTCGCCTCAGCGCCTCAGTCCAACAAGCACAAGACACAGCCGGTGAGTGTGAGCGGTGCACGCTGCTTGTAGTTTTTAAGACCAGGTCAGAGTCTGTTTCTTCTCAGAGGGTCCAGAATATTTTTTTCTTTTTATCGACTTTAGACTCCAGTTCGGCTGCAGATGGTGAAAGGACAGAAACTCAGAATCAGGTCGTCCAGGTAACATTCAGACCTCTCCATCACTCTTCTTCCTCCTTTCCACACAGTAAAGACCCGGGTTGTTTTTCATGAGTGCGGTCGTTATTTTCACTCGCAGGCACAATGCTCAAAAATATTTTGAAAGAAAACCACAGAGCTAAAGAAGATATTACAGCTCTGACCCAACAAAACTATAGTAATAAAATCTAAAGTAAATCAAATTGATTAGTGGGAGTGAATCGATCAGTAAACCTGCTGCTTAATCAGACTTGTTGCGTCTTCTCATGAATGTAGTTTCTAGATGAGCTTTAAATGATCGTCTCGTTAAATATCTGCCTGCTGTGTGATGACAGTTTGTTGTTTTAGTGTTTGTGTAGCTTAACTCTTCATCATGTCCTCCTCCAGCCGCTCGCCGTGGCCTCGGCCTCCGTCCAGTCGGCGCCCGGCGAGGAGGGCGAAGGCGACAGCTGCACAATCTGCTTCGAGGCGTGGACGACGGCGGGCCAGCACAGACTGTCCGCTCTGCGCTGCGGTCACCTGTTCGGCTTCACCTGCATCCAACGCTGGCTGAAAGCTCAGGGCGCGGCCGCAAAATGTCCACAGGTCAGCGACGTCATTATGTTTTCTTTTTCGATGTCGTGTTCGGCGTTTCACTTTCACATTTTTCACTTTGACGTTTCTGTTGCTTCTCTTTTAGTGCAACAAGAAAGCGAAGCGTTCAGACATCGTTCTGCTCTACGCGCCGAAGCTGCGAGCGCTCGACAACTCGGAGCAAGAGAGCTTAAAGAAGTGAGTTTTCCTCTTTTCTTCACCTCCAATAATTCACATCTGTGGCACTGAGAGAAGCTGATGAGGTGTGGAAGTTTTTTCAGCCACGATATCACATAATAATCAGATCTTTTTTTGGCACAAACATGAAATATTGAAATTTTGTTTCAACTTTTACCCGTCCCCCCTCAGATGCAAATATTTATTGAGCAGATCTACGAGATTATGAACAAATCTGTTGAATACACACACTCAATTTTCTTCAGTAATATTTATTAAAAGCTGTTTTATTGTCCAGTGACAAGTGATGCTCTGTTATTTCTTCTAAAATACAAACAAGCTGACCTTTTGCTGCTGGGTAAGTAAAGTGTTTGCAGTTGATATAAAATATAAAGTGTGTGTGTGTGTGTGTGTGTGTGTGTGTTCACAGGTCTCTGGAGGAGGAGCAGTCTCTGAGGAGGAAGGCTGAACTGGAGTCGGCTCAGTACAAACTCAAACTGCAGGTCGTCACCAACAAATACGGACAAGCTCAACAAGAGCTGCAGGTACCAGACGACTGTTTGTTTTCTCATTTCATGAACGTTTGGAGTGTTTCTTTGGACTTTTACGCTCATTTAGAGTCGATTGTTTTTTGTCTGTAGTCGTAATTGAATCTGACAGACAAAAGAAAAGTGAGTGATGAAAGTCATCGCTCCTCTTTCTTATCCAGCATTGTGCTGTATACATGATGTGCTCTACATTATTTTAACAACATCTGAAGAATGTTTTTTCCTGATTATTATCTCACAAGTGGCAAAATTTTAAAGCCTTTTCAAAATAATATTTTACAAATCATTTAGTCAAGACTGAAAGTTGAGACTGAATCTTAACCGGCACATTCACACAATACAAAATAAAAACGAATCTGCTTTTAATCAATATTTGTGTGAAGATGCAAAATGATAAATAATGTGCTAATAAGTCGCTTTGTTTCATGCTTGAATGCCTTAGTTAATTGTTAATTAATATGTGCATAATTAATCTGTTTTTCTTATCCAAACCTTCCCTCCTCTCTCTCCCCGTCTGCAGGAGCTGAGAGCTCTGATGTCGCAGGCTTGCCGGAGCTCGTTTCCCTCCTCTTCCTCGTCCTCCTCGTCCTCGGCGTCGACCTCGCTCCTCCTCGGTGTGTCTCAGAGGGCGGACGGCTCCAGGACGGCCCAGTACAGCTTCTCCAAGGCGGTGCTGGTGTCTCAGGCCGGAGGCTCCCGGGTTTTATCGTACTGCGAACCTCTGAGCTGCCTGCTGGCGTCGCAGCCGTCCCCTCACTCCACGCTGGTGCCTGGTGAGACGCCCTTCCTCCTCCTCCTCCTCCTCTCTCCTGTCGCAGATTGTCATAATCATCATCTTTGTGCTCCCCAGAGAATTTATTCCAGGCCTCCACCTTTGTTGTAGCGCCATCTTTAAGACGTACGTTTCACACCACTTAATGAGCCGTTCCTCTGTCAGGTTGCGGCGTGAAGAAGGTGAGCGTCGTCAACATGAAGGCGAGTCAGTACGTGCCCATTCACAGCAAACAGATCCGAGGCCTGTCCTTCAACAGGCAGAACGACAGTCTGCTGCTGTCTGCTGCTCTGGACAACACCATCAAACTGACCAGGTACGCACGCACGCACACACACACACACACACACACACACACACACACACACACTCATACAGACTCATACAGACTCATACACAGAAACATCTAATCTTAATGTTTTTTCTGGTTTGTTTTTAATGAAGAAATTAGTTTTAATATATTTTATGTCATGTCACACCTCTGATGTGTGTGTGTGTGTGTGTGTGTGTGTGTGTGTGTGTGTTGCAGTCTGCTCACCAACACGGTGGTTCAGACCTACAACGCAGGTAAGCCGGTGTGGAGCTGCTGCTGGTGTTTGGACAACAGCAACTACGTCTACGCAGGCCTGAGCAACGGCTCTGTGCTCGTCTACGACACCAGAGACACCAGCACACACGTGCAGGAGCTGCAGCCGCTACGCTCCAGGTGCGCACACACACACACACACACACACATTTAAAAGATCAGACTTGTTTTATTTTGTGTGTGAAGTAGGGTGGGAATCATCAGTCACCTCACAGTTGTATTCAGAAGATCATTATTTGATTAGCAATCGATTCTTCATCTCAGTTTCAGATTTCTCTCCACGCTTTATTTTTCTCCATCAGTGTCCAAACATCCTCTTCTTAAAAAAATAAGGTGCGGTGGTTTGATTTCTTGTGCTCTGACATCTTGTCACGGTATTAAAATGGAAACGCGGCGACATGTTGTATGTAGCAGCAAACAGAAATGACAGAAAACCGATCTGATAATCGATTATAGACTTTACTGATCGATGAAGAATCACTCAACAAAATATGAAGATGTATTGTAGAGTCGATTATTTTCCTCTCTCAGAAGGAACTAAGCAGGGTCAGAAAGATGTTGGTAGTTTCATTAAGTCATTAAAGCCTCATTTCTCCGGCACAGTTCAGCTCGACTCCGCTCAGCTTTTTCTCACCTTGATCAGGCGAGTTGGGCTGAAATTAAAAACTGAAAAACTCAGAAAGAGTCGCTGTTTTCCGTCTCTGAGCGACCGGCGTCGTCTCCACATCTTCGCTCTGATGTTCTGCTGTAACTCGTTGACCTCTGGATGTTTCCAGGTGTCCGGTGGCGTCTCTGTGCTACGTCCCGCGGGCGGCGTCCAGCTCGTTCCCCTGCGGCGGGCTGATCGCCGGCTCTCTGGAGGGCGCTTGTTTCTGGGAGCAGGTCAACGAGACGACGTACCGGCCGCACGTCCTGCCGCTGGAGAGCGCCGGCTGCACCGACATCCAGGTGGAGACGGAGAGCCGGCACTGTCTGGTCACCTACAGGCCAGGTGAGGCGCTGACCCCGCCCACCTGATGATGAACGATGATCAAAATGCTGCAGTACTTTTAAAACCAGAGATTTCAAACATAAACATACGACTCACCTGTACAACCAACCTGCACACGCACATAAAGATACACGTGAAGACGGACAAAAACACATTAAAGTTATATAAAGTTTAAAATGTGTTTTCAGAAGCTTAACAGCAGAAGAGCTGAAGGAGATTTGGAAAAAAAAAACCAATTTGTTCCTTGAATCCTCTGAACAAAATATAAAATAATCTTAAAATCCAAACAGAAGTTCATGTTGTATTTTACGTCTTTCAGAAATGTAAATTTGCAGACTGAACGTCACACTTAGGCCGACATTTTCCCACGAAAGCACACAGATCATGTTCAGACGTGCTCAAAGTGTCCTGCAGTGAAATAATCACACACACACACACACACACACACACTCAGGCTGAGACAGCAGGAAAGACGCTGAATCAGCAGCCGAGTGAGAAAAAGTGTAAACGCAGGAAGCTCGAAGGTGTGACCAACAACTCCTCTCTGAAAAACATTTAAACCCTCAGTGGACACCAAGCTGGGGTTTCTTTTCTTTTTTCTTTTCTTTATCAGTAATCTCACTGTCTTTAAAACCACTTTTTCTTTTTAAAACCTTTCTCTGTTATGTATTAAATAAATCTCCTGTGCTCGTGCTGAACATGCTAAAAGAGAAAAACTTTATTTAAAGATGGAGATGAAGAAGCACCTCCAGTTTCTCCCTGAAGCCAAACGATCTTATACGGGCGCCGCCATCTTGTTCTGGTGATGTCATTCGCAGCAGTCTGTGCATTAGTGATCGGGGGGGAGGAGCCTCTATTGAGGTCCCACCCACTCGATCAGTAGTCAATAATTAGTGACTGTAAACTAACGATCACCTGCTAAATGTAAAGATGCATACGACTCTTGATGTTTTTACATTTAATTCCTGAAAAGACATCAGCATGATTACGTCACTGTGATGACAGCTGTCAGTCATGAGGCCACGCCCCCCTGTAAAGTCATCAAATAATCAATTTAACCCCCCCGTCCGTCACATTCAGGACGCTCCAACCCGTCCCTGCGCTGCGTCCTGATGGCGCTCAACCGGACGCCCCAGCAGGACTCCAGCCAGCTGCCCAGCTGCTCCTGCTCTCCGGTGCAGACGTTCAGCGCCGGCTCGTCCTGCAAGCTGCTCACCAAGAACGCCGTCTTCAGGCGCCCGGACGGAGGCGGGACGCTCGTCTGCGCCGGGGACGAGGCCTCCAACTCCACCATGGTGAGCCGGTCAAACAGCACTTTAATGTTTTTATTTACACCACACAGATCCTCTCTCTCTTTTCTATGATAAACAAAAGTTGCTAAAATACTTTTTTGGGAAGTTATTTAAAAACATTTATTTTAGTTTCTTCTTTTTGTGTTTTCTTTCTTTTTAATGTTTCCTTTCTCATTTTAGAGAAGTCAAACCTGCTGAGGACATTTTAAAACATTTTTGATGGCTTCTTATTTTACGTGAAAGACGTTGAATGTGACGTTCCTCCTCCTCGTCCTCTCAGGTGTGGGACGCAGGCAGCGGCTCTCTCCTCCAGAAGCTTCCGGCCGACCTCCCCGTGTTGGACATCAGCCCGTTCTCGGTGAACGGCGAGCACTTCCTGGCGTCGCTCACCGAGAAGATGCTGAAGCTGTACAGGTGGGAGTGAGCGAGACGGACGTTCGCTGACGACCTGAAACCAGAAAAAAAAACGCCACAGTCGCAGAACACGAGGAGAAGACGGCGTCTGCGTGAAGCTGTGGAAACCAAATGCTGCTGAACTTTTATCTGAACATCGAGACACGAAAAAAGAACTGAACAAACCTTTTTTTTTTTTTTCAAACCTTACCTCCGTGGTGACCTTTGACCTGCATTTGAAGCGTCCTGGAGCACAGCAGCGCTCATGCAGAATAAGAAGATTGTGTTTACACGAGTCAGAGGTCAAAGTATTAAAACGCTCGTCTGTTCGCTGCTTCACGACAGCAGAAGGTGATTTTCAGGAGGAGGAAAAAGTGAGTGCTGCTCTTTAAAAGGGCCGACAACAAATCGATTAATTTACGTTTTAATGAGCATTTTCAGGGTGGAGTTTTACATTTTACTTTCCTGGCGTCCACGCCGCCGTTCGTCACAGTTAATTCCTGAGGTGACTCATGAGACTCTTATTTTAATTTTCAGTTAGCCTGCTGATTATTTTCTCTCTTGTGTCTGTAAAATGTGAAAGAAAGCTGAAAAAAAGTCTGAAAAATCAAAGATATTCAGTTTATCATCAAAAAAATACAAAGAGAAGCAGAAAATTTCACATTTTAGGAGCTGCATCAGCAAATATTTGTCTTTTTTGCTTTGAAATAAATTACTTAAATAAATAATTGATTATCAAAATGGTCGTTTCACCTCTTGCTGCAATGCTTTAACTTTAATGGATCCTCGTCAGAAAAACTCAAAAATAAACAACACAACTCAAACTATAGCCAGGAATGAACAGAAATTATCGGCCGTCATAAACGACCGTTTTCTAAAACGATTGATTTTCCTCCTTTGAGGGAGCCGTCGGCGTTCATTAGTATGAAAAAGTCTGATGGATAATACTTCACTGAAAACATAGAAAGACATTTTCAGACCAGGCTGCTGAATTGAGACTTTTTTAAAAGGAACATTTATTTTCTCTCACTTCATTTGTCTGAATCTTTTTTATCTTCCTCTGAACATGAAGTGCCAAAAGACTCGTCGTAAATCTTTCTCTCCTTTGTTTTCTTTTTGTAAAGGAAGTTGTAAATATGTATATTTGCTACCAACTGTTTGTGTACGACTTCAAAGTTAATAAAAATTATGAGTTATTTTTAATAAAGGTCACCGTTTGATGTTGTTTTTGGCTCTGAAAGGTCTCAATCTGATGTTTTATTTGGAGGTTCAGTGAAATCATGTGAGATCAGCGTCTATGGAAGAAAAGAGGTCGAGATTTATAAGTTAGAATATAAAATAATGTAAATTTAAATACTGTAAAAACATTAATGAAGGAGAAACGTCATCAAAAAGCCTTTAAAATTAACTTGTTTTCGTAAAGTCACTTTTATAAGATGAGGTAAAGATTTATTGATCCTGAACAGCAGGATGGAAAAAAGGTTTATTAAGTAAAAGAAATGCAAAGTAAAAAGTAGTAAAATAAAAACAA
>JAVQJZ010224195.1:0-15089 GCA_036025355.1 Leiopotherapon unicolor | reverse complement strand
CAAGGTCCTGGTGTAATCTCACATATTCATTCAAATAAAGATAACAAAAAGGAAAACAGTATCCATGAAAATTGCCATTGTGATGCAGTTTTTGACCTAAATAAAGCAGGTTATGTTGCAACAATATGCTTCTTATATCCCTGGCGTACTCATTTGTCCATGCATATATACACATTTGCTGTAACTCTGTGAAACCTCTGGACTCAGATCAAACAAATATCTACCTCTCCCAGCTATTTTCCTTACTTGTCCTAAGAAAATGTGCAGTAATCACTGATATAGCAATTAGAAGACATTTCTGATTAATCCCAGAAACTGACAATATCTGAGACCTGCAGCGAACATGCCACAATCATGTAAACAAAGGGAGGGAAAACTAAAAACCAGCCGGCGGTTCAAAAGGTTAATATCAGGTTATGTTCTGCACCGACTGCTGGTGGTTAAAGCAGGTAATTCCTTGTGCACAGGAGTTCTTTAGGCCCTCACAACGATCTCAGCGTAGGGCTTGTAATCATCTTTTTCATCGCAGATCCAGCCATAACACGCTGCAGTTGATTTTCTCATTACCATGGCAACTGCTTGCTGCTCTCTGTATACAATCCCTAAAGCTTCAGCAGGGATCATTATTATTTTTCAACATGTGTAAAAAACGTCCCTCGCAGTTTCATCAAAGCACACATTTCTTGTGACGCCAAACCACGTCATGCGCCCTTATGTCATTTAAACTATAGGAATGGCTGCATGCTAACAAAATGAGAAATTACTCGAAGCAGACTGCCAGCGCTGTGAGTTTTCACAGAGTTGCCAACAAGAAAGCTAGAAGCATATTTGGAGAAAGCCTGCAGATTATTAAGTAGTAGAAGGGAATGGTGGTGGGTGTTTCTGCTTCTGGGTTTCTGGATGGTGGTGTGCATATGTGTGTGTGTGTGTGTGTGTATGTATATGCACGCGGATGTTTTCATTTTCGGCTTGGATCGCGGAGTCGGAGCGATCCCACTCACTCCCTGCTCTTTCCTCGGGGCACGGAGATAGTGAGAGGTATTAATGGAGCGAGCAGTGGGAGGAAAGAGAGAGAGGGAGAAAACATGTTGGAATGAGAGGAGAGATGGATGGACAGAGGTGATGGAAGGGTAGTGATGGGGGGGTGGTGGTGGTGTGGGGGTGAAAGAGCGAGATGGATGGACGGAGCTGAGTGGGCGGACGAGGTCAGCGAAGAGAGCAATGCAGCTCAATGGCAAGCAAGTGAAGGGAGGCGGTTGGGGAGGAGGGAGGCTCGGATCCAGATGGGATGGTTTTTTGGCGAACAGACCCCCTCGCACCCCCTTCTCGAATGGCTCACAACAAAAACGGCCAACAATGACCCACCCGGCCCTGCCAGAAAGCAATCATAGTTTCATCTCTTCTAATAAAATCGCTCTCACTCGCTGTCTCTGCAGCATCTCCGCTCGCTTCCTCCTCCCCGACCTTTCTCAAGTAGTTTCAAATAGTTCTTGCTCTCTGATGTACTCCCCTCTTGTTCCTTTTCATTTTTAATCAGCGCGGCCGGACCAGCTGTTTAGGCCATAGCTGACCCCCGACGAGTAAAAAGTGCAAAAAGATATAACTACATTCACGCTGCATGTGCTGTGAGCAAGAAATTTTACATAAAAAAAAAAATCACACCCTCTTCTGTCCCGGTCTTGTTCTGAGCATTTATCTCTGCGTAAGCGAGAGTCGCCGCGCGCCCGAGCCGACCCCGTTTGCGAGGACAGCTGGCTGATGTGCCAAAGGCAGGATTGTAACAAGGACACGGCGAGGAGAGGGCAGGGAGCGGGACTCTGCACCCGTCAAGCGGGGGAGAGCGGAAAGAGAAATAAGTGACAGGGACAGAGTAAGTGGGTGTTGGTGATAGAGGTGGAGAAAAGGGACGGAGAGGATGCATAAGGGAAGCCCAGACAGCAAAGTTACAGGGTTTTCTAAGTAAGTTCAGTCGACCATGCAGAGGGCTCTTACATGTAGAACAAGGATTTTTTTTTTTAGTCAGACATTTCCTCCAAGAAAGGGCCAGACAATTCAAAACAAGAAGCAGAGGGCTGAGAAAAGCAGCTTACAGATCAGTGCGCAACTGCTGGGAGAGCAACACCTGTGCTCGTCTGCTAACGCTGAAGACGGACCTGGAGATTATTGAATCAAATACCCCACTATAGACCCCCTATAGACCTACACTGTTATCCACTATTCAGCGATGCACTAATCACAATATTCCCAGCTAAGCCCACATAAAGCATACTGCATGTGTCCTCAACATGAACACAAGAAACCGCAGTGCTCAAATGTTTTTATAAATGACTTTCTTGTCTTTTTTTTAAGTATATATTCTTGTTCCAAGACTTTTTTTCTCCATTTTGAATAATTAGGCTACAGACAGTGTAGGGAAAGTGAACATTGTCGGTCTTTTCATTGGATTTGTTGATGTAAAGAAAACACAGAATTTCACCTGTTTCATCCTTTAAAAAGAAGAAAAGAAAGAAAAGAAGAAGAAAGAGCCAGGAAACTGAGCAGAATGCAAACATTAAGCATTTTTAAAAAAGATCACAAATCTTAACAGCAAATGGCCTCAGCTCGGAGGCACTCACCTAAACTGATAACCAAATCCTAATTTTCAGTGTCTCAGCTTGTATGCATGTCTGTTGTCTTCTACCTAAAGATAAAAAAAACACCATGTGAGAGTTCAGCTTCAACATCTGTGCAGCAGCAGTTTCACAGTTTTGAGAGCTCTCAAAAGATTTATTTTCCCTGCCCGAATTCCTGAATAGCCTTTTCGTTTCTTCGTACCACTTTAACAACAATATACAAACACTCGATAATGAGATTGCTTGCTGCATTTATGATCCACTTCTATTGTACCGAGTACAGAAATATCCCAAAGTAAATCACTGGGAAGCCCGGTGTCGGATCAATACTGTGCACAGTTTTGGTTGTAAGGAGAACTCGAGGACTTGAACTGTATAGTAATCACTGTAGCCTTTTCTTACAGCAGTGCCCCCGCAGTGAGGCTTACTTATAAATACAGAGGGAAGGGGCTGTATTGACCCTCTCTGCTCACACACACACACACACGGAGACACACCTACACTCGCAGTCCACTTCGGCTCGCCTCCCAGCGATGGAGAGCTCCAAGTGAGGAGGGTGTCAGCCAACAGGAAAGCAAGGATTGAGGGAGTGAAAAGAAAGCACAACAAATGCAGAGGGAGGGATGGTGCTACATCGCTTCAGGGGAAGGACAAATCGATACGCTCGCACACATAACACTCCCACGCAGCAGCTAAATAGTGCTGCTGGTTTGTCTCGTATTCTCTCTCTCTCTCTGACCTCTGTCATCTTTACACGCCGTGTGGAAGAGTTTACTCTTGTTTTGCAAAATTACAGAGTTTTAAGCAACAGTTTCTCTAAATTTGTTGACACAACTCCTTTCTGTCTGCTTCTTCTCCGTGAAAAAGCTTTTTTTTAAATTAGCTTTCTCTTGAAGTACTTGCATTATATTTTCTCTTTTGCTCCAAAGCTTCTGTTGTCTCAAACTGACATTTTCAGTACGTTCTGCGTGAGAATGGTTTGCTTGGAGAAATAGATCTTTGGTTACAATAGAACAGGAAATTTTTGGTCACTGACCCTCCGGTATGTCAAGGTCAAGGGTGAGGACAGCCAGTCAGACTTCATTATAGCATCGATTACATACAGTCACTCGTGGTGCTGCAGCTCATACTAGCCTGAATTAATAAAGCTCCATCTGCACGTTTAAGTATTATACAGTTTTAGATCCGTTCACGGCTAATAGCTGTTGCTAAGTAACTTGACTTTATACGAGGGTTTGGTACGATAATTGTCCTTTTCCCTCATAGTGCCAGTAGCAAGGCAGCCAAAGACGAAATATGAGTGTCTCAGCATCTGCATCTGAATCTCTGAAGTCTGCAGAAAGATCTAAAAATGTGAGTTTTACCCAAATTTGGAGCTGGTGTATCCTCTGAAGCCCTCAGTGCCCCACTGTCCCTTTTGCACTGCTAAGTGCTTTAATGATGCATCCACGCTGTCCTCAACAATTTGTAAAGTTGGGAAATGTGAATAATTTTCCAGTTGTTTGCCTTCAGTCATTTATTCATAAATAAATACCTTACATGAGCCAGTGCCAATGATTATGTACCTCACTGCAGGCTGTTAACAACACAAGCCAGGCAGAAACTTTGTTCTTGTTAGCAGCCTAGACACTGTTATCATGCAGTTGCAGAGCAATGGCCGTTAAAAACTGGCTGTTCATCTGGCATATTGCTGATATCATTATAGTTTTCTGATTCTGGCATCTAACATTTTGTTCGCTGTCTTTCAAGCTGAAGGTCTACTTTGTGACATAGCAAGTGTGTTTCCCCTGAACATTATTAGGACTACAGCAGGGAAAACTGTGGTGAACACTTTGTTCCCCCAGCAAAGATTCACCAGTAACCATGACAGACAACATGACACTTTTCAGTGAAGTGAGGCGGTAGGAAGACTTCCCCAGCTAAGCAGCAGCAATGTGGAAGGAGTGCAAAACAGGCCAGTTTAACCGGACCGCCTAGTGTCAGCGTTTGATTGTAACTGCTGCTGATGGCCACTGTGGTGTGAATGTTTGCTTGTTCTACCCGAGCTGTGACAAGCACTGTGGCTGTCGTAGATTTTATCATCGGCTGCTGCCATTATGCCTCTAAGTGATTGGTCTGTCTGCAGGCTGTCTGACAAGTCTTATTTACCAGCAATTTGTGTGGGAGTGATCTTTAATACAGGATAACAGTGTGTTTGCCATCATGCTTTAACTACATAAATGTTTATTGTGTCAACAACTTCAATTTTTTATAGTCTCTAACATGCCTGGACTGAAGTGTTGATGACTTGTAGCCCTTGGTTAGAAACTAGTGAGCCAAATGGTATTTATCCATTTTTATTAAGGATCACTAACATTTTACACTGGCACAATGACAGAAATGAAATACAAAAAGCCAGATTGGCTGAAGCCATGCCTCTCATGGACCAAAAAAGAGAGAAAACTTTCAATGCACGCATGCATTTCTCACCGCACTATAACCACACTTGTCTGCTTTCCTTTTGACTGTTCGCCCACCATTTCTAAGTACAGTCTGACTGTGCAGTCAGTCTCCTGCCACCTGTTTGTCCACCTCTCTCTACCTGTTTCAAGCCGAATCTCGCCACAGCTCTCTGCCTGTATTCCGACAATGGTTGCTCACAACAGTAAGTGAGGCGGTAAATAGCACAGTAAAGTGGGTCTCCGAACGTCTGTCGTGTCTGCTTGTGCAGCATGATTCTTTTTAGTTGCTCTCCGCTCTGTTTGAACAGTTGGTTTTAGGCAGTAAGGCCTCCTTTAAGCACGGATTTCTAGCGTCGCTCCGCTCGGCGAATGGCTTGCTGCGTCGGACGCGCACCGCCTGCCCGCACACACGCGTAAACAGAGGCGCACTCGAAGGAAGTGAGCACACGCACGCCATCACATTCACACGCAGGAACGCACACGCGCGATGCAATGCTCCTTGAGTCACTTTACTCGATGACTCACTGTCTGGTTCGGTCTGTCTCCACATGCTACAGCGTCTGCGCCATAATTCCTAGCTGAGACCTTGGTGGAGTTGTGTGTACGTCTTTGCTCGCATGCCAGCAGGAAGACTGTGCTCCAAGTATAGTCAGAACTCCTCTGAGCAGCAACAAACAAACACGTCATTCATAGTTTTTGTTCAGAGATAATTCGCCGTTCTCTGCAGAGTTTTTTAGAAATGGCCGGAGGGTTCAGAGCTGAAGACGTTATGAAAGATTTGTTCAGAAAATAGGTGCAAATTGAGGAACAATACAAACAGAAATAAAAGTTAGTTGGCAGAATGAGACTACACTATAAAACACAGACTCTTGTCTCGTCTCCATATTCCTGCGCCCCTCCCTTCATCCCGTCTTTGCTCCGTCCCTTAATTGCTTGACTTCTATCCCCTGACTCCTCGTGACGCCATCTTGCATGTCTTAATTAAACGGCTGCTTAGAAGGAGGAAGGCATTGAGTGAACGAGGGGATGTAAGAAGGGAGAAGGAGGTGTGAAGGGATGGGTGGTGGGGATTAATGAAAGAAGAGTCCGTTAATTACACAACAAGGTCAAGGCCGCTTTACCTTCACAGCTTAATTGCGGCCCCTGATTGTGTTGCAAGGCCTCATTTTTAATTCAGACAGCAGGCGGACTAAACTGCGTTAATTGCCGTTTGTTGTAGTGTGTGTGTGTGTGTGTGTGTGTGTGTGTGTGTGTGTGTGTGTGTCTATATGCATGTGCATTTATGTTGGTGTGTGTTAAGGTAACAACTGTGAATGTTATCAGGCGATGCATCAGTGCACCCTTGGCAGTGGGTGTCTAAAGTGAGGATGGGTGCACGAGTGTCACGTGTGCATGTGACACTTGTACATTCTAGATGTTTATGTATTAGCAGTGTTGACATTTTAGCTCAAGTTGCATTGTGGGAACAGAAAACTTTACCTGTTTATTTTGACGTTAAAAGTTTTAATGAAAATTGCATACAAACACCAATTTAGAAGAAATTCTTGTGGGAAAAAAACAGATGTTACAAAGACCATTTGAGGCACAAACACAGCAATTTAACTGTTAGCTGTCTTTTTTTCTTTAACTTAGAGGGACTCTGGTGCATAATCAGCGGCTCATTTGCACCCCCCCCCACATGCACACACTCTCCTCCTCAGTTTTTACTACGGGAGGCAATTTCGTAGCTGTGATTGTCACAGGAAGACTTTGTTGACTATAAACTGCGGTGATCACTGTATTTTTGCAGCAAGAAACACAATAATTTTGAGACTCAAAATCCTGGTGAAAATCAGTTTAATTGATGCTCTTTCAAAAAAAAAAAGTAGCTTTTTTTTTGCTAAAAGTCAGTAAGGGCTAAAAATAATGAGCCTAGCACATACTTATACGCACCTCCTCTATCGTGTTTATCTATCCGTGTTTTGATCCCTGACACAGAGCTCAGCCGTTAAAACCCAGTGGGGGGTTGGGAGGGGCTGGAGGATCAGCCCACCTCATCCATCTCCTTGATAGACCAACTGTTCTTCATCACATGGGGTCTTGTGCACATGCACACACACACACAGACATATAGATGTATACACACGCACGCTCCACACACCTTCCAAAAACATTTTAACTGTCGTATGCTGTGACCGTGACTCCCCCCCGCCAGTGAAAACACTTAATCAGCCTTATGGTCCAAGTGACCCCCCACCACTATCTCCATCCATCTCTGCACCCGTTCGGCTTTTTAATAACTTTGGATCAGGATGCTGGACCTCAAATGTCACATGGGATGAGCGATGAGCAGGGATTAGGTTCGCCTTAGACGGTCAGCTGGTCTTTGCAGTGTAGACATCATAGACCATGTGTCGGACATTAATGCTTTACAGCAGGGAAGATGTGTGCTCGCATCAATTTGTTTCTTTAAAGCATTTCGATTTAAGGATGTTAATACTATGTGGCGTGTATAAAATAAAGCCTTTGTTTTAGGAAACCTCTAGCAAAATATCTACTGAAACTGTTTGTGTATGCATGAAAAAGGAAAACGTGATTGATTTCCCAGTTTCCTCCAGAGACTCCGGAGATTTGACCTTGTGACCTTGGTTCTAGCATACAGGTCAGATGTCAAGTCAGGGTCAGGCAGGTGAGTCTGCGAGGCTTTTCGCTGTGCATGTGAGAAACATACAGACAGTCGAGTGACAATAAAAAAAGAACTGACAAAGAAGTGTGCTGAATGATCACCTCGTCGAGTAGGTGACAAGAAAAATAAACCTGTGTGATGTAACGCTGTGCAATACAATAGCTCCTCGTTTAATACTGCCTCAGTTAAAACGCTCGATTTTTCTTGTTTATCTTGACTGCTGTCTTTTGAAGCTCTTCTTTGCGGTCGTGTTGTGTCATACTGGCATCACCTTGAAAGACACCTCAAATATTTAGTCTGGCTTCATTTTCATATTTGGACGAGCGAAAAAGAGAAACACCCTCCAAAAAATGCAAAGCAGTGGAACTTATTACTACAGTTGCTGTCGGACAAATAGAAATTTTAAGGTTCACACTGTATTAATTACAGCACCACTGTATTGGAGTGTTTTGCTGTCTACAGTGGTCTCTGTTGCAAGCAGATGGTTGCTCCCACTCAATGGAGTCTGTCAGTGGGGTAATGTTTGCAGCATACACCTCTAATCCTCCTGCTACCGTGTGTGCATGCATGCCCGGGCACACACTTTTTTCATTCGCACACATTACGCTCTAATATGCTGCAAAAGATGCACACCGCTGTCATGCAGGCATTCATATCCATAATCGCACTGCATAAGCACACACAGATATGCACCTTTCCCCATCCCAGTCCCCTCTAAGTGGCTCTAATAGGTGTGTCTACCAAGGTTGGGGTGTTATCTGATTACCCTTGACCTTCTCGCATTTAACAATTGGACAAGATACTACACTGAATGAACAGCCTCACATTTTTTTCCCTCTTTCATTCTCCTCTCCTCCACTGTACTTAATACGCAGCGGCGTTCATCCATCTGTACTCTTGGGAATCAAATTTATCAGGCTGATTTGTCTATATCTGGGTCACAGTCTTTATGAAAATGGCTGATTTCGGATGAGGCGAATGAAAATGGAATGTCATTAGTAGGCGAGACTTATTCAAGTTCACATCCCAGATTTGAATGGCTGATTCAGAAGAATCAAATGAAATCGGCGTGTCACAACAGACTGCAGGCTGAAGATTATGCTTGTTAATTTCCATAACCGGGCCATATTCAACACACACGCAAATGAGGGGTCTGCAAGAAAACAAAAGCTCCTCTTCTGCTCTCCACATCCTCCCTAATGCCTCCACCAGTGAATGTGATTAGCCTCCAGTTGCATATATTATTAAATGTTTCGGAAATGTAAGATCCAGGCGCATGTGTCACAGTGAATTACAAGCTGAATCGACTGCAGCAAATATTTTTTGTCAGCATTACTCGCTGTTTGCTTTGTCTGAGGGTTCTAGGTTTTATTTCACTTTCCTCCACAAACACAAATATTGACGCCGTTTTCACTCAGTACTTTTTTTCCACGACTCTCTGCCTGTTATGTACAGCATATTGTGAAAACACACATACTGTAGACATGCACTTGATGCATTTTTATACATGAAAAATTGGAAGTAGTGAAGAATGACATTACACATTGCCAGCGCAAATGGGGAGAGATGTAAGTGTCTAAAAGGCTGCAGCGCGTTTAACCTTCAGCGGCATTGCCAATCAATATTACTTCTCTTACCTAAGCTTATCTTCGCTCTCAGTTTGAAGGTGGAATTGTATTTTACTGAAGTATGACAGGCAGGAGACATGGTGTGCACGGATACACACACGCACACACGCAGCACAACAGCATGACTGTTGAAAAAGAGCAGAACATTGAATCTCATTTCGCGAGCGCTCGACTTGAAATTGCCTGACATTCACATGCAAACATGTTTGCTGACTCGCGGCCGATATGGTTATAATGTAAATTACTGAGACGCGCCCTGCTATTGCTCAGATGCACACACCCAAACACACACACACACACACACACACACACATAAAATATTACCCTAACATTAACATTAAGTGAACCTGTCTTCTGGTGCAAGCTGTTTTCCATGCAAGCTGGGTATGTGCAGTAAGGAGTGTCCATCTGGATGTGATGGTGATGATGATGGTAATGGGTGTCAGTGGGACGTGAAGGCTGAGATCCTGCAGGCCGCCACCTTGCGAGGCACGATCGTCACTAAAAAAGTTTATACGATATTTTATACTGTCCGCGTTTCTCCCAAGTCTCTTATCTCTTGTTTTTCTGTGCATGCATGTTAGCACTTTGAGACAGATCTCATCTTATCTGTGTGATCTGTGGGGGGTGGGGGTGGGGGTTGCCTGCAACCTAGATGTGTCTGTTTTTTTTTTTTTCTTCACACGTGTGTGCTTTCATGCAGGTGGCGTGTTACTAGGATGAGTATGGACATAGATAAATGGCTGTGGGGTTGAGCTAAATGGAAACCATCAATCGCACACACAGGGAAACAAAACCACCGCGTGCTTCAACACAGTGACCGCCAGACAAGGTTGCTGATCCCACTGTGTGTGTGTGTGTGTGGGAGGGGGGTGTCTCGTACATAATGATATCCTAAAATTGTTCCCTCTTAGCCTTTTGTACCGCAGCCTCTGATAAATCCTGTGAAAACGATAACTGGAGCGAAAGTAGGAAGGATGTATAATAGACAGAAAAAGTGTAAGGGTGGCAAAGAGCAAACATGATCGAGGGAGGGCAGGAGGGGGGACCTGTGGGGGGTGCGGGAGCGGGCAGCATTTGGCAGGGAGCAGAGCCGATAGCAGTCAAGAGCTATTTGAGAAGATGAGATGGGAGAAAGGAAAACATCAGTGATACGTATATAAGAGGGAACGGTGAAAACATAGAAGAAGAAGAGGCTCTGTCAGCAGCCAGTGATCGACTTCTGCGCGTATGCTTGTGTACGTTGCGTTTTGTACGATGTCAGCGTCTCGGCCTAGTGAGTCACTGCGTGTTCGTAAAATACAAATATGCATCCTCCGTCCAGCTGTCTGCTCCGATCCTGTGAACGCATGAGAGGAAAGCCATTAGTCTATTTTTATATTCATATATACATAAGACGTGTTATGTTTTTTTGTTTACGTTGTGTCAACCAATTTTAATAGCCCACCACAAGACATAGCAGGATACACACCATGACACCACATATGAAACTATGAAGCATTCAGTTGTTGACATTCACGTTCAAAACAGACATTTCTCACAAGTACAACTTAAACAGAAACAGAGTAGAGACCTATTATAGAAAACTACATTCAGCTCATGGTGTGGCTCTGGAGATGACGATGGCGGCCTCTTTGTTGGTTGGACAGCCGGGATGATTGATAGGATGACATTCATGCTTCCCACAGGAGAAATCTTAATGACTTTGGTGATTCCTTGACTTTCTATCCAGCACCATAGGTTGCTGGACCATCACATCTGAGGTTGTGAGCGAGATGTCTCGATGCATCTGTTTGATTAAACAGATTGATTGTCTCAGACATTCATGATCTACATGGAATAAATCATAGTAAATTTGGAAATCTCCTGACTTTTCTTTCCTGGTGAGGAATGCTGATGTAAATGTCATTTATGTTGTACTTGATATTTTTCAGTTTCTTGTTTTCATTTGTGTAGATGTGTTTGATGTGTGCTCGTACAGTATATGGAGCCAAGTGTGAATACATTTGTGTTTGGTCCTCTCCTGGTTCGGGCGTATTTGTGTTTGTTTGTCTGTCTGGGCGGATGCCTGTCTGTTCCTTTCTGCACTCTCTGTCTGATACAGACAGTACAGACCTGACACTTCGGCTCTGTGATGTAACACACCCGCTCTTTGTTGTGCCCGTTTTGTGATGCAGCCAATCTGCTGTTCTGCGTGTGTGCCTGCGCGAGGAAGCCAGTGAATGAATCTGTGTACGTTCATACAAGTGCGTGTCCTTCGCTGCACATACGTGTCACATTCGGCGTGTCTTTGTCGGCGGAATTAGACACGTCTCCGGCGTAAAGCTCGTAACACAGCGCCGCTGACATTAACACCCCTGATGGCATTGTTTGCTAGTTATCCTCCTGTGTTCTCTGTGTGATGTCAGTCTGTGGTAACCAGGGCAGAACAGAGAATAAAATGATAAAGCAAAGCATTGACCTGAATGGCATGGCTCAGAGCTTTCTCCCCCGATTACACTGTGAGGCAGCAGCCAGTCAGTGGGTAGACTTGAATGAGGTCTTTACTTTGAGCTGATAACAGGGATTTATGCTGTAATGCAGGGCTCGGTCATATCTTCAAAGCAGCTAGACGCGCAGACAGGTTATGACACTGCATGTAGCGCGGGAGAAAATTGTTGTCTCCGACGAGCAGACCGTGGAAAGTGTGATGAAATTGCTTTTTTCATCAGTTACTTAATGTCGGCCCATAACGCTGCGAAAAACCAAAGCATGATTACTAAAGATGTGATGCTTAACCACCTATAAACATTGTGATTTTGGCAGAAAAAAAGCACTTGCTCTTGAGTACAATATATTATAATCTGTGCTCTGGATTTCATATTTTGTGCACACAGATTACTCCTTTTGTGTCCTCGGTTTAATGTTGTTTTTGCCCCGAAACAGCTATTTTCCAGTTCTATCTCTCTCAACATCCAAACAAAACCACAAAGCACCTCCTCAATGAAAAATATATAGTTGCTACATCAGTTCACTTCTTCCTCTCACAGGACCGGTGCATGTACAGCTTTTTTCGCATATTCCAGCTCTGAGACGAAAGGCATGTTTTGTTTGGCTCATTTCCACTGTGGTTGTTCTTTTTTCCTCCCACCTCAGGTTAATGTGACTCTATCCGCCTGCAGGCCTCAGGATCACAAACCTACAATGAGCCGAGAATCTCACCGAAATGTTCACTTGTTATAAAGATGAAAGACTATCAGCACGTTAACACAAAATAAAGTTAATTATAAGAGCTAAAACAAGGGGTGGGTTCAAAGAAATTATTAATAGCCATTTTTTTATAACATGATATATACGATTCAGCACCCTTGCCTCTCAGGAAAGTTTGTACAGTAACTAATAAATAATTTCTTTAGTTACAGCTGCTGAGTCACATGCGCAGAACTGGCAGCTCTTAATTTGGAGATGCTCGTGTCGTTCCTGCTGCTCCGCGGTGGCTACAGGTGCTCAATAATTCATGATAAACGGATTATTCAGTGATACGTGAACATAGACTCAGCAAAGTGACGGAGGCTAAACTCAACACACGTCGAGGTTTTTGGAGTAGTCTTTGTTTGTGCTCACCTCCGAAGGGTAACCCAGCTCAGATTGTGGCTCTTTTACGCTCCCCGTAACGTTTATGGAACAATCTCAGACCTGAAGTGCAGAGGGGAGAAAATAAAAAGCCAGACTCACTTACTTTCAGATGTCGTCCCGTGTGCTGAGGCAGCAGTTAACATACACGGCCGCTGTATATTTTTCACGAAGGCTTTCTGTTGGGTCGTTTGGGCAGCGAAAGAGCGAGAGATGGATCTCTAGAGCAGCTATCTAATGCCAGAAACAATATTAAAGTACGAACTAAGTCATTTGTGCGCACAAATTATTGAAATCTAGAGCACAAACTAAGTAATACATTTGCACAAATTATTAAATCAAGAGCAGGAATGACTAATTCAGGAGCATAAATTAGTAATTTGGGAGCACAAATTACCAATTTGGGGGCATAAATCAGTGATTTTAGAGCAGGGATGACACTGTGTTTGGGTTACTTTTTCCAAACAACCTATCAGTGTCATACATTTGAAACTTTTCTATTCACATATTTTGTATCTTGGGGGAAAATGGTGTGTATTTTATTGCGCACTACTTGTCATCACAAAGGCAGACAGCTCTCTCAGGGTTTACTGATCTCTACACCTCCGCACTTGGTTATTTAGTTAAAGAACGCCTTTACTTTTGCAAACGGGAGAAGAACTTTTACTGGCGCCGAGAACTGAAATCCACTTTGATAGACCACTTTCAGTGTTTCATTTTGTGCAGAAAATAGGCCTTGTGTTGGCTTGAGAGAACTATGGAAACAGAAATATCATGGTTTCGATGCTGTTTCCACTGAAAAATATTAGTTAGAGATTAGAGACCAACAATGTAGGTTCAGAATAACCTTGAAAACGTGTGTAAGGCATCTTTTTAACCACGCTTGTGCTGTGGCTGTAGGGATAGCAATGGCAAAAAAACAGCAATTATTGGAAAGACTGGAAAAAATCAGAAAAAAAAATCATCTGGTGTCACAGTAAATTTTATGATGAAATCTAAACTAACGATATTCCCCTCAACCTCAAATGCACTTTGTATCTAGTTATTTTTTAAGCTTTTGTTTCATGGTATATCAGAAAAAACACATATCTTGCACCCAATACACAAATCCTAGGGAACAGTAGATGTGTCTCGACCAAGGTGCTGCACTCGCTGTTTCTGGGAAAAGAGAGAGTGCTTTCCATTCATTGCTCAAACTGCTATTGCATGTCAGGGGATTCACACTGGCAACCCTCCAAGCCCATTTCGCCAAGCTCCAGGATGTTTCTAAATCTACTCTATATTTGGGCTGGAGTTAATATTGTTAACATTTTTGTTCTGGTCCAGTGTGGTCCAGATCCCATTCTCCTCAGCCAGAGTCCCATTATTTAGCAAATGCCGGCTTCTTTCGGTGAAATGGTCGCATCCAGTTCAGCTGGACCGCTTCAGTCAGACTCTTCAGAGTACCATAACCTCATCACTTTGCAATTTTTAGAATTTGATCCAACACGAAACACTTAAGCATACCAATCAGTCTTTTTCTCTCCAACCCGCCTACCTGTCTGACCTGGAGTTTTTTTTGTGTGTGTTTGTGTGTGTGTAGGAGAGACCTTCAGAAGTGCGACGGTAATGAGAATTCATTTTGTGGATGTTAAAGCTGCCTACCAGCTGAAAGAATTAGCATCAGAATCAGCACCAGCCGCGGAGAGGGAACCGATCTGAGTTAAAGCCCTCTGAATTATTGATTTCCACCTGCTGGAATCACATCCCGTCTACTTTGTATCTCTCCATCATACCATCGCCTCTTTTCCTCTTGCTTTTTTTTTGTTCTATGTCATGTAAACCTCTGGAAAAAAAAAACACAAACAAAACTGAGAAATTTGAAACAGAGTCAGGGAAAACCGCAGCTAGAAACCAATGACGGTGTTATCTGGTGGGTTGTGTTTCTGCTGTGCAAAAGTTTACTTTTGTGTGCATGCTGGTGTTTATTGCTCAGTGGATTTGTGTGCATATCACTGGGGGTTTATACTGTGTGTGTGTGTGTATGTCTGTGTGCTTGCGTGTATCTAAATGTCTAAAGCAAACCTCTTTTAGTGTTATTAATATTAATTAATGTGTGCTGTCATAGAGGCAAAGAAACAATTCATTGCTC
>JAVQJZ010224194.1:0-13410 GCA_036025355.1 Leiopotherapon unicolor | reverse complement strand
CTTTAAGTTATGTGTCTTTATGTCTTTTTATGAAAAGGCATATTTTTAATTTTCTATTATCGAATGAATTAAAATTCAAAATGTTCACAATCTGGCAATACTTGATATGTCAGAAATGGCTATATAGAATTTAAATTTAGATTGGAGACTGAGAGAAGAGGAGCTTTAATTAAATCAATTTACTTCAGTGTATGACACTGCACTCTGTATTCAGATAACACACACACACACACACACACAGTCTCCTCAAATGATCCCTCCATCTTTTTTTCCTTATAGGATGTCAGGCTGCCATCTTGCTGAGTATGTGTGTGTGTGTGTGTGTGAGTGTGTGACCTCGGCCACCTTGCTGTCTCCCGCCAATTAAAATTCCGGTGGTAATTAAAGCAGATCAGAAACGAGGGAATGCTGCAGACAAGGGCGAGAGACTACGCATGGTAATTATGTGGAGGGAGAGAGAGGGGGGGGTTCACACATCACATTTTCTCTGCTCACTAAACTGATCTGCTGCAGTCTGGTACGGTGCACTGCCATAAATTACGTACTTTTGTTGAATCGATCAATAAAAGACTAAATATATTTCCTAAATATTTGTCTGAGGATTGTATTTTTTGTGTATTTGATGTGTGTATATGGATGACGAGAGTATCACAACACCTTCTGTAGATAATGCTGCATTAATGTTAGCGACTTAAGTCCCTTTAAAGTCTATCTTTCAGAATTAGTCAGCTCTTAAAGTGCTTCGTTAGCCTGCTACAACCTGCAGGAGTTTCTGGTGGCTTTTCTAATGTTTTGCTGCATACATTAATGAGTGAAAACAAGTTCAAAGTCTCTCCCGCTGTCTTCACTGCAGAGACAGACCGGGGACCGACTCACCTGTCAAGCTGCCAGTTACGGCTTCCCAGAGGCTGACAGGAGAGTGAGAGACTGTGAACACACCTGGAAGTCCATTATTGTCTGTTTGAGGACAGCTGAGTGCGGTATTGTCCCTACAAGGACACCTGGGGTCCATTTCTGTCTTCATGAAAACACGTGGGGTGCGTTATTATCTCTATGGGGACACCTGGAGTCCATTTTTGAATCCACAAGGACACCTGGAGTCCATTTCTATCATTGTGTGGACACCTGGAATCTGTTATCATCTTTACTTGGACACCTCCACCCATCGGTCTCTCCATGTGGATACTTAGGAGTGTCTTATTTTCTTTGTATGGACACCTGACAGGTCTTATGTGGAGGACTAACAATAGAGTATCATCTTTATTTGGACACCTGGAGCCATTTTTTGTCTCTACAAGGACATTTGGGAGTCCATTATTGTCTGCTGCACCATGTAAACTCAGCAAAACAAGAAAAAAAGGCGTGTTTAAATCCACCTTCATGTTTTAAAGGGTGTCTCTCAGTTTAACCCATGGTCAGTTCACTTTCACCAGTCACTTAACTGCCATCAGAGCTTGAAGCATCTGTACTGTTGCCACGGTTACCTGCAGCTCAATATACCTTGAGCACTTATTTAGATCGGAAGTACATTCGAGGCCACCACCTGTCAGAAAACTCAGGAACTGGTATTTTCTGCGACTGTGGAGTAATTGTTAGACATAAATGACCCGTATCTAACAAACAATACACTTCCTGATTAATGAACATAAACTGAATCCGTGCGGGGATCCGATTTGTCTAATTGATCATTTTGATAGATAAAGTTGTGAGATTGTTATTTTAATAGTATCACGTTTTTGTTACTCTGTGTCAACGGTGAGAACGATTCAGGGGACAGAAATATCAGCTGCAGTGTGATAATTACATCTAGGTAAGTGTGGTTAGGTGGGATCATTGCCACTGGCAACACCACATGCCAACACTCATCGCCGTGGCAACACTTTGGCACCAATAGATGGGGGTGGGGGGCTGTTGGAGGGGAATATATAAGAGACTGGGTGGTGGCAGTGAGACGAGGAGAAGGGGGGGGGGGGGGGGGTAATGTGGGCGACACGATGTTCACATCCTATACTAGCGGTTGCCATGGGAGACAGGCTGCATCCCTCCTGGTCCTCATACTGCAGCATCCGCACGGTGCTGTCGCCATGGTGACATCCTCCAGAGAGAGAGAGGGAGCGGGAGGTAAAGTGAGAGAGACAGAGAGACAAAGAAAGGTAGGGGAGGAAAAAAAGAAACATGGCGAGGGGGGGCAGTGACTTTGAACCCAACTACCCCCCCCAACCCCACCCCAGCTCATTCACTCATTCACCAGAAACTAACTGTGCATCTGCTTAAAGAAGTTGTAGGTGATCCGAGCGGGGTGATGTGGAGAAATGCTGTGATTGGCTCTCAGACCAGAAGTGCTGGTTTATTCAGGACTGGATCAGGTTAAAGGAAAAAAAGCCACAAAGGCGATATTCTGTCATTTCAATGAATCCAAGACCTGGGGGTTCAGATTTCATGCATTACAATCAAACTGCATACATCCATACACAGACTCCTCGCGCTGTGTTTAAGGTTAACACAACATACAAATTCTACAAATGAGTCGGGAATTAAACGTCAAGAATTTCGAGTTTAAACCTGCACTAATGTATTTTTTTTATATCAATTACCGTAATGGGAAATGTGACACTTATAGTGACAAATCCAACAAATCATCACTGCAGTCTCCTTTCAGCTTTACAAAGCATTTTAACCTCCTTCATTTCATTGTTTTGGTCTCACAAACACCAACTTCACTGTTTTCTTTCACTCAGACTCCAGCAGAGTCTCAGATAATCCCAGTAAACATTTCCTGTCCAGCACCAAACAGACAAAGATAGCCGGGATAGAAAGTGGAGCATCTAGCAGACATTTTCCTGGGGAGTTGGTGGAAACCAAAAACAGAGCTAAACAGAAATGTTGGAATTAGATTTGACACATGACTCCAAATGAACGCTCCATAATATCCCCCTGTTTCTGCCGGGTGTGAAAAGATAGCAGCTAACACGTTTGCCTGAAGCTCTTTATGAGGTGTTAATATTTAAGTGTTTACAGCCCGCTGTGCTGCCCTCAAGTGGCCCAAAAAACAATTAACGCAGGTTCAACCCGACCCAACCCTGTAGTGCAATTCACTGCATCCACCCAGACACAGGTGGTGACTTTCATTTTAATATTTCTTCAAGCTGGAGCCACGCTATTAGCTCCTCATTACTTTCATCCTTTGTGCTAAACTGGACTGAGCACACCGAGGACCCGCGTCTGAACCGCAACATGAAACTGATATTCAATCTTTGGAGGAGACATTTACATCAAATAAAGCAAGTTAAATATCACGATCAGAGTTTGAGTCTGAGGAAACTTCCCAGCCTGCGTAGAAGGAATAAAAAGAGACAGAAAACAGGGAGCTGAATGGTTTTGCAGATGCTGAATTCTCCCTCTCTGAGCGTCTTTGTAAAATCAGACGTTTGTGTACTGTACACTCCTGTGATCAGCTGATGATTAACTGATTAAATGATTCAGCCGTCGTTTCCCCAGAGAGGAAACCATCAGACGACCTACTTCTCTCTCTCTTTTTTTTTCCTCTCTCGGTGTGTGTCTGGCTCTTCCTCCTCTTCCCTCACTGTCACTTTTCTCACTTCGGTAATTTGTCAGCACGACCATTTATCAGAAAAACAGTCCTGTGGTGAGAATATTTCTGCTGTTTCCAACGTCGGGACATGATCTTTGAGCTTCAGCTTTAAAACCATTAAGATACGTTTTAAGTTGGTTTTAAGTTTGGCTAACTAAGCTGGAAACATGCTAATGCTGTTCAATCACAATAGCGTCTTTCCATTTACTCTGCATTGCGCTTTTACAGTTTGTACCTCGACAGACGACATGAAATGAAACTAGGTGCCTGCAATGCTCATTTAATAATAATAATAATAACAATAATAATAAAAGAGTGAAGTGAAAGAAGGGGAGGTAAGAGGGATTTTAAATCTCATTCCTCTTCCTACAGTGATTACAGCATCTTTATCAGAGGGTATTTTTTAGTGAATATCAGAGCTCTTATTTTGGAGTTTGACTCTCTGCACGCTCCATCCTAAATTTTTCCGGAGTGTCTCGGTGCCCTTCGCAGCACCATCAGTCTGCTCTGCCAGCGATTCGCCATCCTGCCCTTCTCATTATCTTTCTGTTACCTCGGGCGTCAAACCACCGCTGTCCTGAGCCGTGCAACCTCTACAGTATATGCCAGCCTCCCACACACACACACACACACACACACAGCCTCTACACTGAAAACAATACCACAGAGATACTCCAAAGTAACCTCAAAACATCTCGAGTGCTTTGATTTCATAATGGATATTTAAATCGGATGGATTTTGTTTTGTTTTTTTACCTAAATATGCCCATTTCCTTTCTCCTCCACAGCCTCATATTCAGGCTTCAAATGATGCTGAATTTTAGTGAAAAGCCTCTGAGGTCCACTCCTGCCTCACTGCAGCTACAGTGCACTTACTTTGATATTTATTTCGCCTGTTTTGTAAAAATTGATGATATTTTGGCCAGAAGAGTGTTTTTGTAGCTCTACATTAATTCAACATTATACATAAGGAACATATTTGCATTGAAAGAGATCATATAGGCAGCTTTTTTTCTTGCTGTGAGACAAATAAGAACATTTTTACTTGATGAATTTGCTTCCTAAGGTGAATATTTTTGCATGAAATTTTTTGCAGAAGCCGCCCCACGTTCGTTGGTAATTCGCCATTTCCAAAGGCGACTGAGATCTGAGGCAGGAACCATCCAGCAGTCCGACCCCCTCCAGCTGGAAGGACGGACAGTGACCCGAGGACTTCACAGCTCCACACTCCGCCTGATT
Organism: Leiopotherapon unicolor; assembly: GCA_036025355.1. Taxonomy (NCBI): domain Eukaryota; kingdom Metazoa; phylum Chordata; class Actinopteri; order Centrarchiformes; family Terapontidae; genus Leiopotherapon; species Leiopotherapon unicolor. The sequence goes on along the minus strand of JAVQJZ010224194.1, from coordinate 8,579 downwards.
GGTTTTCTATCTGCGGCCCCTGTGACAGAGCGGTGGATTTACTGAGCTGGAGGCTGCGACCTGCCAACGCTGCCAATCCAGGACGGGTGGAGAGCGTGACGTGAGCTCATTTATTGTCGGTGTCGTTCGGTTTTCTGAGCCGCCGTTTGAGTGCGACGTTTGAAGCCTGCAGGCAGAGCTGCAGCCACGCCGCACGCCTGAAAATGTTTTTACCATCATCCAAGAAAAGTCTGAAGAATATTCTGATTATTAACATTTTTTTTCACATTTAAATTTCTGATTTTATTCATTTAAATGTTCGGTTACATTTTTCTGTAATTTTTTATCTGCTTATTTGATGATCTGAATGTGGTTTCAGGCAAAGAAAATTATAAATCCCCTGCATTTAAAGTCATTTATCTATTGCACTTGTGCCAAGAATCAGCTTTTAAATGACTCACCCTGTATAATTTGTGTGTTATCCTGGAATTAAAACTTCCTTAAACCACTTTGTTAAACCCTAAACTCCAAGAAAATATGGTGTCCTCAAGGGTAGCTAAGGCGCTGCCCATCAAACTCCCCCAATGAGAAAATAAAATTCAGGCTTTGGGTGAGCATATGCAACTGGAACATATTTTCTATTTCAATAAAATCTTGCAGAATGAAGCAGAGAAATTTGAAATGAAAAAGGAACTGCAGCAAGATTCAGCAAACCTTTCAAAATAAAAGCTGAAAGACTTTAAATAAGGTTTCCCATGAATGAGAAGCATGTTCTTGTCTGTTCTTTCAACATCTAAGTATTTCTAATGCATGAAACACGTCGAGCAGCTCGTACCTGCGGTGTCGGGCGTACTTCCCGCTGACGTGACCGCTCCCATCACAGCCCGGGGTGGGACAGCTGAGGAGGAAACACACAGTCAAAACACACAAAAAACAGAAATGTTGTAGTTTCTTGGAAAAGTCATGACTGTTTGAAACATACTGAACGTAGAAATCAAAGATGGAGAAGCAGATTATATTTTGTAAGAACGTACTGAGAAACATTTTTAACATGAACTGGACTGGAATCTGTTTTAAATCAACATCTGTCATTAACAAACAATTCAGATATTTGCTTTCAGTGGACTCTTCCTGTACAGACACACAAAAAAAGTCGTCCGCCGCTCATTCATTTGAATGAGGGGTCATTCAGTTTAACCAGGCTAAATATTTTTCATAATTCAAGGAGGACGTTCAAATACCTGCACATTCTTGGTGCATTGCGGTGTGATACGAACACCATATATCTACTTTTCCTCTTGTGATCATCACAAAAGAGGATAACGGGCTGCAGCCGTGATAACTTTCAAGTGCACAAAGTCCTGTCTCGCAGTAATATAAACCGCCGTGCAGCGTTCAGGCTTCTGAATAAGCTTTCAAAATGATTAATCTATGACTAAAGCTGGCCTTCCTGGATTCCACCGTCTCACCGGTACCTGAATCAACACCACCAACGCACGCTGAGCGTCTTTCTGTTAGCCTCGAGTTAATATGTTAATGTGAAGTAGGAAACAAGGCTGAAGCACCCTGAGCTTTCTGCAGGTGAGACCAGCGCCGAGCCAAGAAATGCGGGCGAAGTGTGGAGGAAGTTTGAAGTTTCTGAATATTCAGCATGAATTTTAAATATAATTTTCATCTGGCTTTAATTTGGCGAACACTGACTCGTTTCATTCAGCTGGTTTCACCGTGAGCGGCAGGCTCAAGTGTTTCTGTCTGGAGTTTTTTTTTTTTTTTTGTGCCGTGGCTGCAGATTTCTCCGGAGCTCTGAGTCACTCTGCTGCAGCTTTCAGACCTCTCTGCCCTGAAGACACGCAGAGCGACCAGCCAACGCACGGCGCCTGGCTTCAGGGACTCCACGCCCGCGACCTCTGACCCCCACCTCCCCACCCGCGCTGCAGAGCTCCACCCACCCTCCACCCAACATCACCTGATCCATAAACTCTGAAACTGCAGGCTAAAACGAGAGCGTCACGAGGACAGGGAGGCGGAGGAGGAGGTGAAGAAGGAGGAGGAAGATGAGGGAGGTGAAGGAGGGAGAGGCCGAGGAGAAAGAGGATAAGGAATCTAGAAGGAGGATTAAGAGGAGGAGATAAGTGAGGCAGGAAGAAGAGGAAGAAGAGAGGGAGAAAAATATGTTGAAAAGGAGAACAAGTGGAGAAAAGAGGAGAAAGAGGAGGAAGAGGAGGCAGCTTGTTCAAGGTGAGGCGGCTCATCAATCTGTGTGGGAGCAGAGATTGATAGCGATGCCTTATTGATCCCAGCACAGCTCTGCGTGTGTGTGTGTGTGTGTGTGCAGTCTCCACTTCCCCGACACAACCTCAAACACGCTTTCCAATCACGATAAAAATTCCCAAAATGCATCAACCTTAACCTTAACAAGCTGTTGCGTCGAGTCTTTTTCTCAAGACCACAAAATATTTTCTTTTCTCCGTGGTGAGAAAACTTCCACTTGTTTCCAAAGCAACCGAATATTTCTCTCAGGAAGTTTCTTGACTCCAGTATTATTTTCTTGATCTCAGATCCTCTGTTACTTTCTGATGTCAACATCCTGCCTCGTTGCAGGGAGGGAAACCATTTCAAGGTGGCGCTGGAAGTGACACGAAATCTTAGCTCCCTCTAATTTGGCTTCTCTTATACAGGCGGCTGTTTCTCTTATTTCACCGGGTTAAATGCTGCTGGGCAAAAAGAAATCCAGATGCCTGTCAGTATAATGAGACACACCTCAAACTGCAGCTTCTGAAATGACCCTAAAATCTCTCATTTGAACCTTCATGACGGAGGATTTATTGCAGCTTGCATTTGTTTTAGCAAAGAAATTGGCTGAATCCTCCTTCTGTGCTGTTTTAATCTTATTGGCACCATATTTTTTATTCCAATTTGTCTCTCACCTGCAAAAAAAGGTGTCATTAATCTCAATCATCCAACTACTGAGTGTAAATGGGTTCAACTTTCTGAAAAAAGCTATTCAAGCATTATATTTCTTGGTATGAGTGAAAATTTTGGCCCAGTGTTGTTGGTGGCGTCCTTCCTCAGGGGAAAATCAGCAGCATATTTCATGATAATCTGGCCAGTTGTTGCATCTTCAGTCCTCTAAGCCAGCAGGACAAAAATCACTTTTAGCAAACTGGAGTTAAAGTAAAAATTCAAATTCAAAAGTGCAGCTCTGAATCCCACTAAGCCGACAGATGTGAAGTGTTTATTCAGCAATTACCATTAAGTCAGTCGAAAGAAGACTTTTAATATCGCGGCCACGTCTTTCTTCCCCAGATCTGCCACGCCACAATGCAAATTAATTTGTATATGTTTATCCCCGCAGATTAGCCAGATTAGCAAGAGACTGTGATGAAATTGATGAAAAATATGCAATGGCTGCTCGTGACACGGTGAGTCATTCTGCTGCTGACTTCAAAGCCTCTCCGTCCACGACAGGCCGCCGGGCGCGCGGCGCTCGCCAGCACCCATCAGATTTAAATTCCGGGTGAATCACCGCCGAGTTTTCTGCTCCTGTGCTCAGGGCTCGCGCAGCACAGACCGGGACATGTTGTTTACAGTAAGGCGCTGACCTGGATCAAACCGGGTTCAAACATAATCTGCTGCACACACCAATATTTGTCAGTTTTACCAAATGAGATTAAGTGAGGCAGAAACGGCACACACACACACACACACACTCAGGTAGCAGTCACATTCGTTTACTGTCAGCAGCTGCTGGCGTGTTTCTCTCATGCAAAATGTAGTAAGTCATCAAAATGAAATGAACAGCATATCAACACGTCTCTCTACTGTACGTCATCAGAGCGCGAGTTTCTCAGATTTACGACACCCGTACGTCGACTTTGCCTTCGAGCTCAGCTCAATCTTCACCTCAAAAATCTCATTTGGCTTCCTCATCGCTGCCAGTTCACCGAATCAAGTCTATTAACTTGAGGCTCCATCTTTGGCTTGTTCAATAACGAGGCGACCTGTTGTATTTCAAACCCGAATGTGACGACTCTCATTTCAGCTGCAAAACACACAAACGTGCAGCAGGCGACACAACAGACCTGAATTATCCACAAAAAGCAAACACGCTGATTCTGGGGATGTGGATTGAACGCCTATTTTTTCTGAATAATGAGTATTTATTAGCTACTTTTCTAGTAAAGTTTTAAATACACGACTTGGAGCCGTTCTGTACTGTCGAGCTGCCCACGGCCACCAGCGTCGTGCTGTCATGTGATGTCGTCCTCGTTGTCTTCTTCTTTCTTCTTCTTTCCCCTCCAGCGAGTGACTGTTGTCAGTGTCATTGTTATCAGGCAGTTCTTCTTCTTCAGTAATGATGCCTTGATGTGTTCGCTTCATATTCGCAGTTATGTGCGCCTAATTAGATATGAAGCTATGGTGAGTTATGGAACAAATGGAAACAGCGGGCACGTTTGAGTTTGTCCTTACAGGCTGAAGTCAGCACGACAAACACCACAGATTATACGAGAGATACCAACATGTCTGCAAGATGTACTCCGGTATGTGTTTGTGGATATTTTTAGGTGGGTATGCAATAAATCCCCATGTCCAGAGGCTGATACACACCTCTACACCTCCGTTCTGCTCTCACCAAGCTGGCTCAGCTGTTCTGTCCATAAAAAATCACAAAAAATAATCTGTTACGAGGCTCAACCTTGGCGCCTTTGACAGCTTGACTTGAGCTCGTTCTGTTTGTTTCACTGCTCTTGAACAAGTTCTTATGCTCATTCCTGGGTAAAAGCACCTGTGCATTGTTGAAATCTGAGAATAAAGAGCTGGTCCACACTTTTCCAGAATCCACGGTGCTGTTTGTGATACGATCAGCCGACAAGAACAAACTTCCTGTAACGAAACACGACTCAGGTTTCAAAGTTTCTCCCTCACTGCACGCTGAGTGTCGGAGTCTCCATTCAGGATGATGCATCAAACTTGAAACATGTAATTCACCATTATGGCGAAAATTCTCTTAACATTATTTTCTCTTCATGAGTTCAAGGTGGTGCCATAATGCATTAACAAAACACAAGACTGATGCTACACAGTGAACACATGTTGGAGGTGTGTGTTCACCTACCTGAACTCCTGTGTTACTGCCTCCACGGCGGCTTCAGACAGAGACAAAAGATTCATGTTAAAACTTACATATAATTTCCAACACGTTAAAGTTACAACAATCTGCAGCCAACCAACAATAATGAACAAATCAACTGTATGTCAGACTATAATCAATTATGTTCAGAGTCAAATGTTATCGTAAGTGTTCGGTTCATGTTTTAAAAAGCCATTTAACTAAAGATTTGTCACGTTCGTATGAGTCAAAATAAAATAAATGGACGGGCACTTAAACAAACTATGAAAAGACAGAAAGAAAGCCACCGTCATGTTCGTACCTCTGACTCCTTTGGATCGTGTGCGATGACGTTTTTTAACGGCATTCACCTCCATCTGCAGAGGAAAGCACAAATCAACACTTCAACACTCAGATCGAGGACGTGTGTGGTTTTTTTATTCATCACAAAGCACAAAGCAGCAGAAAAACCCTCACAGCTGCCCTTGGAAACGAAACACGTCTCCCTGAAACCAGCAGCACCGAAACAACCGTCTTCATCTGTCGGTGTGTAAATTTCATCTAATATCTGTGAATTTCTCAAGTTTTTTTAACTTCTCTGTGTCCTGTTGTTGTTTTCTTCGTTGCATTTTCTCTGCTAGTTTCTTAAAGCTGTTCTACTGATCATTGTTCTGATTTGACAACAACAAATTCAGAAGCAATCGTGTGATTTCTCTGCTGTACCTGGTCAGAGCTCGGTGTAGCACTGCTCATGTAGCTGAAGAGTTTTGATACCAAACTGAATTTCAGAAGCCGTCTTCCAGAGTCATGATCTGCAGAAAACAAACAAAACAAAGCATTTATGATCAATGATGGAGGAATTAAACCTGCTTTAGTTTCCTCGAACGAGACCCCGAACCGACTGCTCACTTCCTGTGGACGGTTTCTGCACTTCACTGTCTCTGTGAAACGTTTAATCATAACGTTTAATGGCATTTCAACACTTGAGATGCTCCCGTCGAATATCATCCTCACGTTTTTACTGATATTTCCATTCGTGACATTTGATTCATCCAGTCAACTACGTGTTTTTCTGGAGAGGTTTTACCGATTCACTGCTAAAAAAAAAAAAAAAACGTTTCAGTAACCTACAGCGTAACATTTCACTCACTCAGTCAATTAAGGGTTTCACTTGAGAGGTTTTACAGACTCACCGCTGAGCCATCATGTGACCCACCACGAGCTCAACAACATGGATAAAAGACGTCCTCTATGTTATTCATATTAAAGGCTGAGTTGCTTCAAAGAAAAAGCACTCCATGTTGAACATTTTAAAAGTACGAAGGCAAACCAGCAGTGTTTTACTTCTGAAAGAGTGGATAGCAATTTCATTTTTAGTGCTGTGTCACCTTCTCATAAACACACAGCTGACAACCTGGAACAAACCTCCAGCACATATAAGACTTTTGCTACCTTTAAATCCAACTTTTATGTGTTTGATTGCCTTTGAATAAACCGCATACACTGATTACTCCCATACTGCAGTAACAGTGTCACCTTTATATTTATTTCTCTGTTTTTATTCTCTTTAAAAAATTGCACATTTTAATTTCCCTTTTAATGTTTAATGCTGTGTTTCCATTGTAATGTTTTTAATGCATTATGTAAAGCACTTTGCCTCAGTGTATGAAATGCTCTCAAAGCAAACGTGCCTTCGATTCTTTGACGTCGGCTAAAGATGAAAATTACAGAAACTCAATACAACATTCGTCTGGGTGAATCCCTCGATGGTGACGTGGTGTTTTGATGGAAGTAAAATGACGACAGTTGCTGAATTTGTCACAAAGCAACAGCAGCTGAGGCTCATGGTTAATGTAGTATATGTGAAGTCATACAAAACAGATAGAAAAGACATTATATCTCAAACAAAGATGAGAAACCAAGGCAGACACCTGTATTATTGTTAAAATTATCCGACTAAACTATTGTGCTTGGAAATATTGAGGATATACAGTATAATTCTCGTTGAAATACAGTAGAGGAAAATGGTGCCAGAACTTTAAATGAGCTCTGTAGATGAACCTTACTAGCTCGCAGGAAACTGAGATTTTCAGAGACTTATTAGTCATCATCATGCTCCATCAACGATGCAACCCTGAGACCACTGCAATGCTAATGCTACAGAAAAAAGTACTGCATTTCTTCTTAGCAAGGGGGGCGGAGGGTGGAGGATTCAAAATTTCAAATAGCCCAAAAAAAAATCTCACTTTGGGCTGTAATAATTACAGCAAAACATGAGATCTCGCTGGGAGCATCTGAGTGAAAACAGCAACATATGAGGGAGTAAGACAACAGCGAAACAACAGTTTGATGATGAAGACGTGAAGCCCTGCGTGCCTCTCTCCTCAGCTGCAGCACAGCTCGGGGGGTTTGCAGCGTTAATATAAATGTAAATTCTGGACAGCCTCGCCTGAACTCTCAGCCTACTCCCATTATGGAGCCACAGCGAACCGAGGCCGGGTGCATCTGAGGCCGTCACTCCACTGAGCGCGCTCCAACGCACCCTACATCAAACACAGTCTTCCCTCCCTCTGCCGCGAAGAGCTCAGCCGAAAAAAAAAAAAAGAAAAATCCTCCACCTCCCTGGAAACTATACGACTGAGTGGGCTGCACACTTAATGGGTGTGTGTGCTGCAGTGTGTGCATGCATGTATGTGTGTGTGTGTGTGTGCATGCATGTGTTTGTATGATTCACTAACCGCGCCAGTGTGTGTGTGTCTTCAGGAATGTGTGTTTCCATAGGCTGTGTCCTTGTTCTGCCTCTGCATGTGTGTGTGTTTTTCTTGTGCTTCCAGCTTTGTGAGGACCTCGTTTTAGTTTTAAATCTTTAACAGAAGGACATTTATATAAAAGTGAGGGCTTTTTCAATTTTATCATTTTTTTGCAAATTGTAAGCTTGGAAAAGTTTTAGGAAAGTGAGGATATTCTTGGAAGGAAAGAACCTTTTGTTTAATGAGGACAAGTAAAAGAAATTTGGGGCATCTCGACATTTTACTTTTTTTAAAATATTTTTTTGGAAAATGGGGACCTTTTTGAAAATGAGGATAGTTGGAAAAGTCTGGACATATTTAAAAGGTCAGAGGATATTTATGAGGATGAAGGGTTAAAACTTGATTTAAGGGTGAGGTAATATATAATATCAGTGAGGCTCCCTATAAGTATAAAACTTCAACATATGTGTGTGTGTGTGTGTGTGTGTGTGTGTGTGTGTGTGTGTATAAATTTATGTATAAAAATGTGCATTATTACTGTGTGTAATAGCAATAAAAATATAATAATATCATGCACCTCTTATGAAAAACCAACCTGAATTATTGAAGCAAAAAATAAAATAACAAGCTTGAGTAGTCCATCAGTGAGTGTGTGTGTGTGTGTGTGTGTGTGTGTGTGTGTGTGTGTGTGTATGTCATCCAGCAGTGTTCATCACCTGTACAGATGCACTGAAGCATCA
>JAVQJZ010224115.1:0-10933 GCA_036025355.1 Leiopotherapon unicolor | reverse complement strand
GTCTGTTATAAATTCATCTATAAAATGTCAACCAGCAGTGTAATATCCAGATATTTTCAGCCTGTATTTATATCAAAGGACATCCTCACATTTAGAGGTGGAGAGTGATTCATTGTCTTTCTGCCAATTACCTCAGAAATACACCAATCACTGAACTTTTAAAGTTGATCTTTTAAAAAGTCGATATTTCGCCGTGCTGCAGTTCACAGCTGCAGTGCTGACTCATCACTTCTTTTTTGCACAGGAGATATGTGGACGAGGGGAGGATGGGTTCATTTATGTGGTTACTTTGCCGCTGGCAGACATCTGTGGATTTACAGGCCGTGAACGCTCTTCCCGGTGTGATGACTTTGCAGGTGTGTGAGCAGCAGAAACCTGGTTTTCTCAGCTGCTGTAATTTTGTGGAATAAAGTTAGCGTCTGTTTGCTACGCGGGAAGAGCAAACATCCGTTATAACGGCGTCCACTGCCCCACGCTGCCCCGCGAGGTCAGACTCCCTCTGTTTGTCCACCTTCGCTTCTTCTCTTTAGCACTTCCCCTCCAGTCCCGCCTCATCGTACAACCAACTCTGCCTCCTCTGACACAGCAGACAAAACAAACCACTGTGTGAATAATCTCATTCAGATAACCAACTCTCTCCCCCCTCAGGTTAACAACAATGGCCTGGTGTCTTTCCTGAGGGAGGTGTCTCAGTTCACACCCGTGGCGTTTCCCATCGCCGGCGACAGGAGGGTCGTGGCGCCGTTCTGGGCTGATGTGGACAACCGGCGAGCGGGGAAGGTCTTCTACAGAGAGAGCCGGGAGCCCTCCATCCTGAGGAGGGCCTCAGCCGATGTCAGGGCGTATTTTTCAGAGTTCCCCAACTTCAACGCAACATGGGTCCTCATCTCGACGTGGCTTCAAGTTACTTTCTTTGGAGGCAACTCCAACACGCCGGTATAAACTGCCTCTTACCTGTACAGCTCTCTTTAGTTACAGCTCTGATTCTCTCTGTAGTGTCTCCTCTGTTCATATCAATAATAGTATTAGTTAATAAAATAATACTATCTATTACTAACTAATACTAACTATTAGGTTTCATTGTAATGTGAATTACTTACTATGTGCCTCGACAGCAGATCCATTACGACTCTAGCCTGACTGAGATTTAGGAATCTGTACCACTAAAATGAGGAGAAATTTCATGGAAATCAGGAAATGGTTTAACCAAGACTTTTCTTCTCCGTGCAGGTAAATACTTTCCAAGTGGTGCTTATTACAGATGGAGAGCTTTCCTTCACTATATTCCAGTACAATAACATCACTTGGACCACAGGCATGCACGCCAGCAGCGGAGGAAACCTGGCCGGGCTGGGAGGGATCGCGGCGCAGGTAAGATCACATGACACCCTTATCTGCTTGTGAAGGAGCAAACTAAACCAGTCAAGTGTCTAATTCTCTTCTGATGTCTCCCTCCTCGTTACTCTCCTCCCAGGCAGGTTTCAATGCCGGCGACGGCAAGCGCTATTTCAACATCCCGGGCTCCCGCACGGCCGACGTGGTGAACGTCGAGGGCACCACCAACGTGGGCTACCCGGGCAGATGGGTCTTCCGTATAGATGATGCTCATGTGGAAGTGGGCGGCTGCAACAACTCTGGTAAGAACTGCATCTGACAGATTAACTTCCTCCGCTTTTGCCTCCGGGACTCCTGTTACATGGACCTCTTTCTGCAGCATCAGTGTGCCCGCACCTGCGACCGTGTCTGAACGGAGCCCAGTGCATCGACGACTGTATTACAGGCAACCCCTCCTTCACTTGCTCCTGCTTGGCCGGCTTCACCGGCCGTCGGTGCCAGATCGGTGAGTTATGGCCGACGCCGCTTCCTGCACATTATGAATGAATACCTATCTCTCCGAGTTCAGCCAGGAAAAATAATGTCAACTCGTAAAAAAATACTAGAGTTCCCCCGACCTGCCAAAGAGGCACCCGGATATTTCCTTAATACCTGTATCAGCTCCGTGCCAATCAGTCTCCTCTGACATCACCTCGCTGACTGACCTCGGCCAGATGTTTTCTTCTAATTAAAAGAGTCACACTGCCTCCTTTGTACTTCTGTGTAGATGTCGACGAGTGCGCCTCAGATCCTTGCCAGAACGGAGGGACCTGCGAAGACCAGATTAACAGTTTCACCTGTCACTGTCCTCCCGGATACACTGGGATTCAGTGTGAAACAGGTACAAAGGACACTGTGCCACTGTTGAATAAACTCACACAATGTGCATTTAAGGCAACAGAATACACAAGAAAAACATATCAGCACATTGTAAAGACATTAAAAAACTCCACATTTCTTCTCTTCTCCTCTGTATGCACTAAACAGGCAGAAGACCTGGAAAACTCTGATTAATTAAAGTATTTTTGTGCCTCATTAAGCATTTTCCACACACAAAAAAAATCCCATATTTTAGAATATCTCGGTCCAGCCTCTCTGGAGCTTCTGTGCTTATTCCCACAGTCCGGCCTGCGGAGATGTATCGAGCCTCTTCTAATACCTTTCACAGCCAGCAGCACATACTTGCAGAGTGAGGGGAGCAGTGTGGCGGATATATTAATCAGCTGAGTAAATATTCCATGAGCGTGTCCCTGTGTGTGTGTGTGTGTGTTGCAGACATTGACGAGTGCAGAGACGGGCCGTGCCTCAACAACGCGCTGTGTGTACAAGGCCCTGGCAATTTCACCTGCGTGTGTGAACCGGGTTACACTGGTGTCCTGTGTGAGACAGGTGAGCGGGGTTTTTCACAGTTTTGGGGAAAGTAGGCATCTAACCTCCAGAGGAAATATTTTCTGCTGCTTTCTACATCAAACTCAGTCTTTTTGGCAGATGTTTTTTTTTTTGTCCAAAGAGTTTCCCAGTCTACCTAGACAGATGGGTCCAAGATGAGGTTTTGGTTGAATTCATTTGCAAACAACTTTTTTTTCATGCTTGAGGAAGTTCACCGGAGTCAGGTCGGTTTCCATAAAGAGCTTTACTAATCTCGCCCCTCTTGTGATTGATTGTTGATGAAACTTGAACCCAAAGGGGAATTGAATTATCAGGCTCGGCTCATTTCATGAATCTTTGTATCTACATGAGACGGGATTACTCTTAATACCAGACACCTGGTCAGTGAAACTCTACTCTTTCTGAAGGGAAGTTCAGCGCTCTTAATCCGGCTCGGCGTCTTTGACAACAACCTCTCGCTTTTCCATGTGAAGGCTGAAGAATCTCGATGTGAAAAGACGAACTTCTCTTCTCTGTGCAGACATAAACGAATGCGAGTTGCAGCCCTGTCTGAACGGAGGGGAGTGCATCGATCAGGTGGCCAACTTCACCTGCGTTTGTCCTGCGGCTTTCACGGGAACGCTCTGCGAGACAGGTGAATTTGTAAATGTGTTTCTGTATGCTAAAAACATCTGCAGTTGCAACAGAGCTAAAATTCCTAATCAGGTCACAGTATCTGATGGTGATACTGTTCCAGTGGTTTTTTTTTATGGGACTAGTTTATCTGTGACTGTGGTCCATCCGCCTCACTGCATATCAGCCTGATGAAGGGTGTGTCTGTTTTACTCAGTCAGTATCTGCAAAAGCCTTGTTTGAAGGGTCAGCTCACCCGAAATACAAAATGAATCTGATAACTGTACACTGGCCAGTAATTTATATTGCACTGAAATAACTGCAGAGTGCACACCAACCTGTTTTTACTACAAAAAGGGCTCTTTGGTGGACAAATGATCATATGATAATGGTGACAGCAAACAGCAAAATTACAGCATTGCTTTCAGCACCATGGCTTAATTCCATTAACTTTCATTGTATTGGTGTGGCAGCATGTATCTCACAGACAGGTATCTTAATATCTGGACAAATAAAGCTGAAACAATCTGCATCGATAATAACCGCTAGAGCAAAGTCAGGAAATGTGTTACCTGGATGAACCGCACCTTTACAGCCTCTTCTTGTCTTCTCCTCTCAGAGCTGGTGGTGCTCGAGGTCAATTCAACTGAGGCAGATAACCAAACAGGTAAAAGCAAGTTCAGCTGCAGCTCTGCTGCCAAGTGTTTTCACAGGCAGTTTGATTCTCACACCGCAGCCTCTCGTACTTTTCTCTGCTCAGCCTTGTGCGAAGAGGAGGACTGCAAGAAGCACCAAGTCTGCGAACAGACCGGCTCGGGAATGGACAACTGCACGTGTGCTCCGGGCTTCTACGGTGACAAGTGTGAAGGTATTGGACATTTGGCCCGGCCGACACTCACTGCAGGCAGCTGGGCAGGTAGGGAGCGGGCCGGGGTATTTAAAGAGGAGCTGTGCTATCCCACAGGAATTTGGAGCTCTGCCCTGGAAGAGGCTGCTGTGATGATGGATTATTGTAATTATCAAAACTGACACGGCCTCTCCCAGTTTACTACGGGAACCAGTCGCTTGATGTTGTGAATAATTGTTTTATAGCGCATTTTATTAGTTTACCAACAAGAGGAAGTGCTTTGTCTAGACTTGAAAAGGCTTCTTTATGAGTCAAAGCTGGTCTTTGGTATTCAGGTCATTTCTTCAGACAGAGCTGTTGAAATATGCATGCTTCCACACCGCTACTTGCCTCTCTGGAAGTTGGCCATTGCACCACACTATAGTTTCAAGCACAGCTGCTGCTTGCATAACCATGGGGCAATTTGAACACCAAGAAAATGCTCATCCTCAGCTAATGCCTCATAAACTTTCATGGATGCATATTAAGTCATTTTGAATTATGTTTAGTGTCTGTATCACATTTTATCTATTTCAGGTGGTAACTAGTAAGTTATTCAGACTTAATTCAGGCTCCCATGAGAGGTCAGTGTCTTTGTCTCTGATTGCAGTTGTTGCAAGTTTTTTCTTTTTTTTTTCCTCACCAAAAGCACTTTAATAGTATTTGAGCTATTGCAAATGCATGCTACTTCTCACCCTTGAGCTGAAATAACTATCAGTGCTTATATAGGCTCTCTTAAATCTCCCAAATACTTTCCTGCCTGGCTCACTTGGAAGGCACAGTGGAAAAAGGAGCATGATCCTCTAAGGAAGAGAAAGTAGTGGGACTCTGAAGTGCCTAATCAGGCTCTCAGATCAAAGGGCCCGCGCCGCACAGGTGGCCAATGAAAGTGTCTCTTGCAAATTAACAATCCATTAATTGCCCCCAGGGCCATACATTTTGGTCACAAAATATGCTCCATATCATCAGAAAAATAATACCCTCCACCGAGCTCCCGGGACTTCAAAGAGGAGCCATTTAGCTGCGATACAGCCACGTCCTTTGATCCGCTGCTGCAATTAGGAAGGAGAGGAAAATAAAAACATTCGTACAATTTGTACGGGGCGGATGTGCGGCGTGCTGACTGGTGATCCTCTGGTTCCTGTGAAGTTTGTTGGAAAAGATTAGGGAAAGAGAAATGACAGCGAATCAATACGTAGTTTACAGTATGGCAGATGAAAGACGCTCAGCATATGGCACACATGTTGACCATTTATACCTTCTGCCTATGTTTACACTCAGACCAGCGCTGAAAACTTAACATCATCTCAGTTCTTGCTTTCAAGTAGCTCGAGCAAACTTTCCAGATTTGAGCCTCTCTCTCTCTCTCTCTCTCACTCTCTCTCTCTCTCATCCTGTGTCTGCAGAGGAATGTCTTTGCCAGAATGGGGGTGTCTGTGTGGACAGCAACGGGACGTGTGAATGCCCTTCAGGCTACACAGGACTCTACTGTCAGTTTGGTGGGTATGATACGAAACTTATAATCCTATCAGGTGTCTCTCAGGAGCTTTGATGAAAGCGAAAAAAAAAACTGAGGTCAGAGCAAGATCACAAATGTCTCATGCCAGAAACTTTGTAAACCTGCCACTCTCCCTTCCTCTCAGAAGTAACTCAGACGCCGTGCAGTAACAGCAGGACGTGTCCTGACGGGGGTCCGTGTCTGGAGTACGGGGGGGCCTACCTGTGCACGTGTCAGACGAGCGCCACCGAGCTCGATCACAAGGACTTCTACCCTTATGGTAAGAGCCGGAGGCAACCGACCCAACAGCTAAGTGTCGCTGCACGAGCTGCTGGTTTTAACACACCGCTCTTGACAAGTGTCGCTTTCTATTTCAGTCGCAGTTTACGTTTACGACGTGGAGAAAAATCTCTGCAAATGATTTATGCTGTTGTCAAATGCTTTCTGGAGATTTTTGCACACAGATCTGAGTTTTCCAAAAGGCAGGACCGAGCCCGCGTGCTCGAGTAAAGCATAAAGAGGTTTACCGTTTCCCAGAGCAGTGGAGCACAGTCAAGTATCGTTTTGTGTTTTTCAGTACAGCCCCGATCGGTCTGCGACTCCTCTCCGTGTCTGAATGGGGGCTACTGCTACGAAATGGACGGAGGCTACACCTGCGAGTGCAAATACGGATACTGGGGAAAGCACTGTGAAAAAGGTAGCATTCCTCATCCAGACAGCAGGGGGAGCACTTCACATGAACTTTAACCAAACATCCCTCAAGCCTGTGCGTTATTACTCCGGCTTTAATGCACCAGGAAGCACGCCATCACTCTTAATGCCGCTTGAAATATCACAACGCAGAAAGGCTTATGATAATTTGTACTTATGACTGAGTTATGAGCTATTTTCCTGAGTTATGACTTGGACCGCAATGTGCCGTAACAGATTTATTTTCTGTGATTAAAAGCCAGATTGCTCTCCACTTCAAGGATTCCCCCTCTCCCTGTCTCTTTCCAGTTAGACTCAATACCTGCGCCTCTGGCCCCTGCCGCAACGGGGGCTCCTGCAAGGAGGAGGCGGGCAGCTACAGATGTGTGTGTCCTTACAGATTCACAGGAAAACACTGCGAAGTCGGTGAGTGCCACCCGGAAGCGATATTCAAGACATGTTGCACAAAAGGCTTTCCTGCGAATTTCTGTGAATGCATTAGAGCAACTGTGTGTGTGTGTGTGTGTGTGTGTGTGTGTGTGTACTAATCAACAGTCAACCCCAGCTCTTTGAATGCTCTAATTACTTGTCTCACAGATGGAAATATTTGGATGTGTACAATTTTGGTAAAACTAAGTTGAGCAGTAAAAAGAGATTTTACTCGTAGGATCAAAAGAAGCAAAAAAAAAAAACGAAACAAAACAGAGACCGCAGTCATTGTTTGTTTGAAAAAATTAAGACACAAGTTGCAGATCAGGAAGCGGGTTTTTAGACTCTGATCTGAGTTTTATTTGCCATTTTAATAACATCACAAAAACATATTCATCTTTCAGCATGACCAAAATCAAATTATCTCTAACATAAAAAGATGCTGAATTGCATATACATGTTTTTTTTTTCAACAATCACTTTACTGCAGATCTGTCTCAAATTAAAGTTAACTCAGAATGCTGCTTCACAAAAATCACATTACAACCACTGCTCGCGACACGGCGCCAGCTCCTTTTATCTTTTACAATTGATTTAAAAGTCTTTTTCTTGTTCATAACATAGCACCTTCATATATCAGCAACCGCCTTTTATTTTGTGGGCCAACAAGATCTTAAACTGTCTGTCTTTTAGAAGTTTTGAAGTAATTTTCTATTTTTATAGCCTAAACTGTAGACAAACCTCCCTCTGAATCTTAGATAAGCAAACTCCTTTGAAGGAAATTAGAGACATATTGTTTAATATTTTAATTTGTTAGATTTGAAACTTTGGTATTACGTTATGTGGACTTCTATATAAATAAAACCAATATTATTTGTGTTATTGTGGTCAATAATAATTCTCTTTGTGTGCGTGTGCTCTTGCAGGGAAGCCGGATCCCTGTGCCTCCAGCCCCTGTCTGAATGGGGGGACATGCTTTCACTACATTGGAAAGTATAAGTGTGAATGCACCGAGGCCTTCATTGGTCGGCACTGTGAAATCAACAGGAGCTCGACACAAACCTCTGCAGGTAAGCAGGCTGTGTGTCACCACCTTATAATGTCCAAATCTCTCTGAGATGCTGAAGTTTGTACGATGCTGTAGATTGGCACAGGCCGGGGATTTCCTGGATATACTGCCTCTGCATCTGAAGATAATCTTAGCAGTGTTGCTGCACTGGAGGCTCCACGTTTACAGATATAGAACGGCTGCATAGGCTATATATAAAGCAAGACCTGATTAGACCTGATGATACAAGTCTATGCAATCTTAACAGCATGCTGGGGGTAATTTTAGGAGGGCAAAGACAGAGCGCCCGGGTGGAAAACACCTCTGTTTCCATTAGTCCATCCTGGACGAGCTACTTTAAGCGTCTGTGTTTGTTAGCTTGTGTTACTACGCAGCCGCCCGGACGCTGTCAACGTGTTTGTATTTCAGAGCTGGGCTGCGGGCTGCCTCCGCAAGTCAAGCATGCTGAGGTCCAGTTCTCCTCGACAACACCGGGCTCCATGGCTGTGTATATTTGCCACCCGGGCTTCAAGTCCGTGCCCAGAGCCACCCAGAGCATCTGTGGTATTCAGGGAGACTGGAGCCAGCCGCCCGTTTGTGAGGGTCCGTAACGTACACCAACACCATCTTTGAATGATCCCTGAAAGATTTTTACAACAGCTCATATTCTCAAATGTTTAGGGCAATATTTGCACATCACTGCTCAACAGTCATCTGCTACCTAAGGCCAATTATATTATTTGTTCAGTTATATAGTTTATTTTACTTTATGGTTTATATTGTAGGTCTATATATTATTTGCTTGTGTTTTTGTCTTATAAGTGTTTTTGAGTTTTGTTTTAGGGACTGCGTGTAATTGTTGTGCACGTGACAATTAAGTCTTGAATCTTGAATGTAAGACTGATTTCTCACAACACAGATGTGAATGAATGCCTGTCACAGCCTTGCCTTAATGGTGGTACATGCCGGGACCACGTGGGATCCTACCATTGTGAGTGTGCTGATGGCTTCAGTGGAAAGCGCTGTCAGACAGGTAAAGTCTGGTCAAAGTCTTCTGGTATAAAACTCTGAGCCACTTACCTGCGCACATCTGTAGTCCCTGCGTTTACTGTGTTTCTTCTCTCTTAAGACATGAACGAATGCCTGTCTGAACCCTGCATGCACGGTGGGACATGCGAGGACCAGCCTGGCTCCTACTTGTGTCACTGCCCACAAGGCTTCAAAGGCCAGAACTGTGAATTAGGTACAGTGTTCATTCAATTTATAGTATTTAAAAAGTGCATATGTCCTTATGCATAAGCCATGCAGGACAGCCATCAAATTTTGCCATTAATATCTGTGTGCAGAGCAGGACGGGTGCGAGTCCAACCCCTGTCTAAACGGAGGCATGTGTCGGGGTTACAGACGAAATTATTTGTGCGTGTGCAAAGACGGTTTCTTCGGGGACCAGTGCCAGTTGTGTAAGTGACCTCGCTCTGCTTCACAAGTCTGATGTTTACCAGTGTTAAAAAACAGTTCACATAACTTGCACTCTGCTGTGACACTAACCGCGTCGTGCTAACTGCTTGACTTTGTCACCCCCAAGTGGACAACCCGTGCGTACTGCAACCTTGTGGAAACCGCGGCCTGTGCAGGAGTGACAGGCGAGGAAACTACAACTGTGTCTGCAGGGCAGGACACACAGGCAAAGACTGTGAGAAAGGTCAGTAAGCCAAACTGCCCATACTCTGCAGCTCATCCTCTGTACTGCAAAGACAACTCTGTAATTATTTAATGTATGGATTAGACATGTAAGGTTGCCACTGTTCCCAGACCTGTTGCCCCCCTCTGGTCTCCATGTTCTGCGTGTGGAGGAGAGCGAGGTGGAGCTGCGCTGGGACGAGCCGGATCCCTCGCACAGCCTGATCAGCGGCTTCATCGTCACCTACGGGCTTCTGGGGAGAAGCAGTCGCAAATCGGACCTCCTGGATAGGAACAAGTTCACCCACGTCATGCGAGGGCTGGTGCCCGGCCTGCTGTACAACATCTCCACCTTCTCCACCAAAAGCAACGACGTCAGCCAGCCCGCCACCGCACTGATACGCACAAGTGAGCAGCTTTCTTTCACGCTGCGGTGAGGAGGTAGGTGTTTCTCTCTGCGTATTCACAGTTTGCTCTCTGTGGCAGGACCTCGGCGGGTGGAGCAGCTGCAGGTGTCCAACGTGTCCTCCACTCAGGTGTGGCTGAGCTGGCTGGTTCAGGCAGCTCGTCACGCAGCGGTCAGCCGGGTGCACGTGTCTCTGCTGCCCTCAGACGGGAGTGAAGCTCGCACTGCGGTGCTCAACGTGAGCGCCACCGAGCACACCTTCAGGTCAGAGAAACACTGAAGACCCAGAAATTCAGTTTACTGTACAGACCTGCAGCATCACTTGTGTCCACTAGGCGGTGCTGCTGGAGAGCTGCACTTTGAATGGCTTTGGATAGTTCACCTTTCTGCCACTAGATGTCGTTATTTCATCACTGTTTCACAGCAGTATGATGAGGAACGTGAGGTCAGGTATCATGCTGTGTTTGTTGTAGTAATAGTGTTTTTCTTTGCCTTAGTTCATTACTGCCCGGTCAGATGTACACGGTGGATGTGTTGACTCAAAGTGGGATCAGGCCCGACGAGTTTCCCTCCACCAGCCACTCAGCCGGACCTCTGCAGTTCTGGACAAGTAGGTCAAACGTCATCGTTCAGATTTCAAGTGCATGTCAGAGTTATTAGGATGAGAATAACATGACTGCTGGCCTGATGAGATGCTTCTGTGTGAGGATTATCCATAATATTCATATTATCCATATCCATGTTATATGAAAGATCTAAGTTCAAATTTCATTCTCTGTTGAAATGAATTTATAATTTATTATATATTTGTTTATTTAACCAACACAGTTGTGTGGTTTGTAGTCATCTAAAAGTTTCATTAATCACCACTGCTAATAAAAAATACAAGTATTTGAAAACTAAATGCAAATAAACTTCAAT
>JAVQJZ010224090.1:0-10477 GCA_036025355.1 Leiopotherapon unicolor | reverse complement strand
AATTAAAGCTGTGTGTGTAAACAGTTTATAGAGCCTGATACAAACCTCATAAAATTCACATTAACAGTGTGGTAATGTTTCTTTTAATCTGTGTATGAAACTACGGTTTGTGCTTTGGTGACAGCATGTAGAAGTTAACTGAAGTGCTAATTTATTCTGACCCAGTGACACTGGTGTTCCTCAGAGATAATAGACCTGATGGCTGATGATATGAGTGGTACATTCCAATCAGAGCCAGCAGACTGATAGAGGAGCTAACTAATCACTCGAGGCTGACTCAGAGAGGTTTTGATTTTAACAAGCAGCTTAGGGACTCCTCTCAAAGCCACCATGGTAACAAAGCCACAACAAAGCCAACCTTTCCCCACACTTTGAGAGAGCGCAGTCAGCGTTCCTCACTTGTAAAGGACAGCTTGCTGATAACTGCATACTCCTGTTTTGTTTTCCTCTCTCTAGCCTGGCTCTCTCCCTGCAGGGCTGAGATGAGCTCCTCTGCTCTGGGCCCGGCGGCTCCTCTGCTCCCAAACCTGGAGTCTGCGATGGGGAAGTCTGCAGCCATGCTGGGTTTGTCTGCGGGGTTGGGGGGAGCGGAGATGGAGCTGCAGAAGATGTTAATCGATGAGAGGATGAAGTGCGAAAACCACAGGACCAACTACCAAACACTCAAGGCTGAACACGGCAGGTACAGCACAGTCTGACTTTTTTTTATATACTTTGTCAGTCATTTTGTTACATCGTGTTTGAAGGATGAACAAACACACTGAAGAGAACAGGAAAGAAGATACGGTTCTGTATTTCACTGTGCATGTTTGCCCGTGATCTGTGAGGTTCAGGTGTGTGTCGGTGCGTCTCCGTACTCAGTCTCTCTCCCTCGTGTCTGCACCGAAGCTTGCAGGATGAGTTCACCCGGGCGCAGGCTGAACTCAAGCGTCTGCTGAGCGACAGACAGGCTCAGCAGGAGAAAGTGCAGCTGCTGCTGGCGGAGCTCAGAGGAGAGCTTCTGGATAAAACCAGGGAGCTGGAAGAGCTTCGACTGCAGGTAGGCCAGACCCGGAGGGGGAGGACGGCTTCACGGCAGTTTCCATTTTGAAAAACTAAAACTCTGCTATGTTTGCTGAGCAGGTGATGACCCCTCAGCGGCTGGAGTTGCTAAGAGCTCAGGTGCAGCAGGAGATGGAGGGTCCAGTCAGAGAGAGGTTCAATAAACTGGAGGAGGTCAGTCAGTTTTTCTGTCTGTATCGTATCATCAGTCATGAGCAATATCAGCTGTCACAGACTTAACCATGTTTTCCTATTGGATCAATAGAAAAGGATATGTTCTCAAAAGAAAAGAAAAGAAAAGGAAGGGATGTAATAATTAACTACTTTTAAATGACAGGAAGCCGTGCAAGGTAATTAGTGCTGATGTGGAAACAGAAATAAGAAGGATGGACCTCCATGTTTGTTGTTGATGTTTGTGTCTGTATATGGGATTAGTTGTTTATTGGACATGAGTACATGGCTGCAAATGGCTCCCGCTGAAGAATGATGCATTGTCCTTAAAGACTCGCTGGAAATTGTCGTTGGCAGCTGAGGACTACTAATGCCATGGCAACGGTCACTCAAAGTGCCTGACTGCCTTTTGAAAATCATTTAGCAGTCTCTTCTTTCAGTTAATTTCCATGTTATCTGCTTGATTGCCCCCTCTGTCCACCTTCCTCTCTCC
Source organism: Leiopotherapon unicolor (assembly GCA_036025355.1). Lineage (NCBI taxonomy): Eukaryota > Metazoa > Chordata > Actinopteri > Centrarchiformes > Terapontidae > Leiopotherapon > Leiopotherapon unicolor. The sequence goes on along the minus strand of JAVQJZ010224090.1, from coordinate 8,772 downwards.
TCTCACTGATTTGGGGCTAATGCATGCTTCTGTTCAGGAGTCGGAGAAGTACAGGTCTGAGTACAACAAGCTGCGCTATGACCTCACCTTCCTCAAGTCCCAGTTTGACCACCAGAGAGAAGAACATGCTCGCACACTGGAGGAGACGAGGATCCGCTATGAAGCAGAGGTAGACTTGTTGTTAGCTTGGACAGCTGCTTTCTAATGATAAAGGTAAAGGCTCATTTAAGCGATCCCCCTTCCTGCTGTCAGATCTCTCGTCTGGAGAAGGACAAGGAGGACGTGGTGGCTCAGTATCAGGGTTCGGACCCCCTCCGTGACGGGAAACGAGTGGAGGCCCTGTTGAAGGAGAAAGCCCAGCTCCACCTGCGGCTGAAGGGCCTGGAGGCGGAGGTGGCCGAGCTTCGCGCCCAGAAAGAAAACTCTGGCCAGCAGGCTGAGAACGTCCAGCGCATCCAGATCAGACAGCTGACAGAGTCTCAGGCCGCAGTGAAGTCTCTGGAGGTGTGACAGTCTAGGATTAAATACAATTTCTTCAGTTTTTCTCCTTTCGTTTTTTGCCTGATGGTCACATTTCATCTTGCATTAGAGCGATTTACGAGGCAGAGTTTCTGTTGGATGTGATTGGCTGTTTGTGTGACAGGCGGAGCGTCAGTCACTGCGTCTGCAGCTGGAGCGGATGGAGAGCGAGCTTCACGTGATCAACGAGCAGAACAGCCAGCTCACCACACGGCTGCACAAAGCTGAGAGAGAGGTCAACTCCCTCACCTGCCAGGTACGCCGCTCTCTGACCTCTGACCCCGACCTCTGACGTTTTCATTGACTGTCACATCGTTTCATGAGTTCATGACTTACACTGTCAGGATGTGTTAAACTGGAAAAGTTTGCCAGCGTTTAAGGAAAATGTAAACCCGTTTCTCAGTCTAGGGATTGCTCACCTCTGTGTCTTCTGGTTGTGAATTGCACGTAAATCTGTCTGAATTTGTCGAGTTAATTAATCAGAAGCACCTTTATTTGCCAAGTATGTGAGCACATACAAGGAATTTGACTCCGGTATTTTACAGTACCCTCTCGTGCTTGACAAATAGAAAATTAAATAAATAAACATAAATTATATAACAAAGAAACTAACATAACCTTAACATTACGTAACAAAGAAAATTAACATAACATAACAATCATAACAAACATAGCATAACATAATATAACTTAGTTTAAAGTGATCAGTGGAGTGCAATGACGTGGGTGCAATAGTGCATTTCTGGAGCTCATGTACATGATACACAGAGTTTTATTTACACAGTATACACAGATGTGTTTAGTTATATGTTTGTTGTTTATAGAACTTGTTTATTGAGGTCATGGATGTTTAATGTTCATGATTCAGCCTGTGACTGGTGTCAAATGTTCATCAGAGCAACAGCCTGTGGAAAAAAACTGTTCTTGTGTCTGGTGGTTTTGGCGTACAGAGCTCTGTAGCGCTGCCTCTTGCTGTCTTAAAGCTTCAAAGAAAGATTGGTTCTCTGATTTCTGTGAGTCTCCGGTTCTCAGATTGAAAGCCTGAAGCATTCACACAAACTGGAAGTGGCCACCGTCAAACTGGAGTGTGCTCGCTCTAAGGGGGAGTTGGAGAGGGAGAGAGACACACTGCAGGGGCAGATTGATGGTATGGATCCCACACACAGTTTCTGTCTCCTATAATCATGAATAGTCTGTTTCTTTAACAAAAAAATGCTTCAACTGATCCAGACCTTCCCATCTTGAAACACACATATGAATAACAAACATCATTTGCATCCAAAGAAAGATACAGAATACTCCTCTAATTTTTGCAGTCTGTAAAATTGCCAGTCTCTCTGGTGTGTCTCAGGTCTGCAGGCGGACGTGGAGGTGCTGAAGGCAGCAGCGGAGCGTCACAAGGAAGTTCTAGTGGAGAAAGAGAGAGAGTTGGTCAGGAAAGTACAGCTGGCCCGCGAGGAGGAGTTTCGCAAAACTGCAGCTTTGCATGAGGAGAAGTGAGAATGGCCTTTTTATTTTTTAGTCACTGACATCAGCCATCTGGGGGTGGACTTTGAAAAGATGGAAAGATAATGTTGTATATTATTCTAGCATAGTGGAAAATTTAAACAAAAACCTAAGATAATACCTAACTCCTGTGCGCCCTGTCTTTTTTGTTATGTTTCCTTCAGAAGGATTTTAATTGCTTGCTTTCTTTAGGCTGGAGTTGGAGACCCGTCTTGCTGCGATGGAACAGCAGAGGACGCTGCAGGATGCTGCAGACAACGCCCAGAAGGAGGACTGGGAGGAGCGTCTTCGCAGTGCCCAACAAGGAGAAGAGTCAGCACGCAGGGAAGTGCAGAACCTGAGGTCAGCTTTGCATGAATGTCGAGCGTTAGTAACACAGCACAGATGGAATATTCACCATTGTTATCTAATGTGTGGTGACACAGTCATTTCTCATCTATATGGTTAGTTATCTTGAATAAAAATGCACTTAGAAATGAGAATAAAACCAATTTCAATGACAGGAAACAAGTGAGATTAAGCAGTGAATGTACCAGCCGGTACTGACTGGCTGTGTCACATGCTGTTACCTGCCTTTCACTTTCTTTTTCGGCTTCTTTGCCCCAGTTTCTTTTATAAGTTAAGATTTTGAGGTCAGATAAACAGTGTCATGGTTACACCTATCCAGCGTGTGAGAATTGTCTGCCATTTCACATCATAACGTAATGAGTCTTAGTGAACAGTAATCTTTAGATTTTGTGTATTTGTGCAACACATAAGGAAAAAATAATAAACTGAAGAGCAAAAAAGGAGCCTAAATTGTAATGGCCTGTAATAAAATCAGTGTGCTCTGTCTGACAGAACCAAACTGCAGCAGCAAAGCTCCCAGCTGGAGGAGCTTGAGAGACAGAAAGCAGACTTTGCTGACCTGCAGCAGGTAAGGTGACATCAGCTGTGGCAAAGTTTAATTTGTCCTCCAGTCACCAGATTTGGATGCCTGAAATAAAAGTGATTTTGATTTTGATTTTGACCCTACAGCAAAACCGGGAACTGGGTGTGCAGCTGGGGACGCTGTCTCACTCTGAACACGAGCTGATGGAGACAAACCAGCGACTGAGAGAAACTCTGGACAGAGTGAGGGAGGAGCTGAGGACGGCCCGAGCCCAGGCCGAGAGGAGCCAACACGAGGCAGAGAGGTACGTCTGCTGGCCTTCTCTCTCGTGGTTGTCGTGGTCAAGTCATCGATCAGATCAGAGATAACAGGCCGCTTGAATCAAATCACTCTTTCTTCCTGTTTTTTCTTCTCTCTTCTGTTCTTGTGTTGTCTCTGCCTGCAGGCTGCTGGAGGAGCGTCAGGTCGAGTGGTTGGAGGAGAAACACAAGCTGCAGGAGCGAGATGCTGGGCTGCAGCAGAAATACACTCAGGTCAAAGAGAAACTGCAAAGAGCGGCGGCGGCCCAGAAGAAGGTACCACGGTCTTCATACAGAGTCTATCACTTCAGCAGATTTTGAAAAAGTATCACAAGCTTGTAAGAGCTTAAGGTTTATTTGTGATACAAGTTTAGTCCTCATTTCCCCTGAGCAGGCGTAGAACATTAAAATGTACTTAAGATATTTTTTTTTACCTGGAGGTAACATTTTCTTGTTTTTGTGTGTGTTGTACAGAGAAAAGTTCTGACAGAGAACAAAGAGAAGAGACTGCAGGATAAGATCCAGCTGCTGGAGGCCAAGGTAGAGGAGCTGGAACTGGAGGCAGCTGCAGCCAAGAAGTAAACTTCAAATCTCTCATCTTACATTAACCTTTAGATGATACTTCATGTCGAAAATTAACTCAGAAAGTTTAAAACTGAGGCTAACCAGCAGTTTTCAAATGCCAAGTTGTTCCTTTTTCCCCTCTGTCCAGGCGCTCATCTTTTTCAGAGGAGCAAGCTCAGCTCAGCAGGCGGTTAAAGGAGCTGCAGCGACGACACAACGAGTTTCGACGCCTCCTATTGGGTGGCCAGGGTCCCTACAGTGCTGGCCCCGCCTTCCTGACTTCCTCACCCACACCCTTCCTCCTCCTTGGGTCTGAGGGACCGTTCTCTAACATACCGGTAAGCATAACTAGCAGAACCACCCACATCATTTTGGACTGCTAAAGATGACGTGGTTAAATGGTAGAACTCCTTCATAAAGGCCAGCTTCTACACACACAAGGAAATGTGGCACCGCAGGTTAAGTGATGAAAAAGTGAAATCTTTCTTCTCACACACTAAACCTCCAGCCCAGTGCAGTGAGCTCACACCTCTTCTCTTTGGGTCAATCAGTACAGCAGCAGAAAAATACCTAGAGGTAGCTTCACCACAGTGAAACCAAGTTACCAAAGCATGATGTTTATTTACCAAAGTGTGAATGAATGCACAGGAAGCAGGATGCATGTCTGACATGCACGGTGGTTGAACGAGGCATGCGTTTTGTGTTTGAAGAGAAGCACGTAGAGGAAAGTGTTAGTTTAGCTCATCAGCCTGTTGTAACGTGTGTGCAGGAGGAGCAGCATCAGAGGGAGCTGTCTCTGCTGCGTCGGCGGCTGGAGGACCTGGAAAGTGCCCAGCAGCAGCAGCTGGAGGAGCTGGGATCTCTGGTGCAGAGGGAGCGGGACCCCTCTCCCCAGCCTGACCTCTGACCCCTCCCACACCACATCCCATTGGACATGCAATTGAAATGCAGAGAGGGGGTGTTGTGTTTGTTACAAAGGACACCAGTAGTGTTTATATACATGTAGAAGCATTATTTATTGATGCGTTTCCTTAAAAATGGAGATTTTAATACTGGGTGATTTGAAATGTTGCTGCACCTTGTTTGTTTTATCCTAGACAGTGACATCCTCAGGGTTTGATTTTGTAGAGGTGTTTGTTGTTTACACGTTTGCTCTTAAAACACTGTCAAGACACTCCAGGCTGTGAAGTCCCCAATGTTTCTACAGACTGCTGATGTCATTTCAGCAGATTTTACTTGAATTGTATTCTGACAATGAACTACTTTTTGACTTTGGAAGGTACTGGTATAATCGGTTTTATTTATATAACCTGATATCACGCAGTACAAATGATGCTCTTCTGTACAGCACAGGACACCCTCTGTCCTTTAGAAGCAGATTTTCACTGTGTGAATGTGAACAGCACCAAACAGCAGACAGCCTGCAGATGGTGCAGACAGCTACAACACAGCATTCGGGAGAAAGGTCCTTTGAGATAAGCCACTGGCAGGTGAAATGTGCCTCAATTCAATATCCTAAAAGTCTATTACTTTAATGCCAAAACCTACCCGAACTCAGACCTTTTGTCAGAGCAAGGCAGGAAAACTGAGAAGGCAGTTTATCATAAAACACAAAGCTCCCTGCTGAAATTAGACATGGTCAGCAGCTCCTTATTTTCCTCATCTCCATCCTGGTAGCAGGGAATCATACATGTTCAACTACAGTCTGTTGGGTACTCTGCTGACTGACGGCTTCAGAGGAGTTTCCCTCCTCACTGTGTTTTCTGTGGTTCGTCCATATAACAGACAGAGGAGCTCAGTTCCAGGAGCAGCTTTTTAGTCCATTGAAAGAATCTTTTACGTGATGTAGTTGCTCTGTCAGCTCAGTAGGGGCTCCGTTTTCGTCCAGCTTCTCTGTGATCTGCAGAAATGGGAGAGAAAAAAAAAACTATTATTTTAAGACATTTTAGAGGCATATTGAAAATCAGCTTTTTCCTACAATGTAGTCAAAGTTCTGTCAGTTGTTTGAGATGAATTCCAGACATGCCTTTAGATTCAAATTGCCAATCTCGGTAATCAAAATGCACTTTTAAATGAAACCTCAAACGGTCTCTAACAAGATCAAAGAATCTTCCACTTGTTTTTAGTGAAACATTTACAGGCATGATAACCTTCATGTGTTCGGACTGTATGTTGTCTTATGTGTTAGCTTAAAGCTTAATAAGAGACAGATTTCCTGTCATATTAGAGAAAGGAACACTTCTCTCAATAATGCAGTGTTTGGAAATTATCAGTGTTTATTATCAGCATTTATCTGGGTATCATTTCCTGTTCTCGTGTGCAGAGTGGAACTTTTTCAAACTCCTTTTTAATCAGCTAAAGGGAAATCAGAGGGTTCAAAATCTCATTTCCTCTGTCTCATGTGACGGTCGGTTTCACAAGTGGAGTTACTTTTGTTTGCTGCTGTCACCATCTTGGCAGGAAAGCAGCTGTGCTCATGAAGCAGGCACCACTCGTATGAAGAAATGACTCCACTCCTCTGCTTCTCTGAGCGAGGTCGTGTTAAGACTACAGCGGTAAGACTTGTGGTTTAGTTTTGTTGTCACTCAGTCATGCACGAGGCTACCAGCCTTCCTGCAGAAGCCCTGTGTTTGATTCTGATCTGAGGCCCTTTGCTGCACATCATCCTCTCTCTCTTCTGGACTTCAAAGCCCAAAACAATACAGCCCAACAGTCTGGGTCTTAAAAACTTATAACTTATATAACTTGTATGTGGAAGACCAAATGAAAGGTGTCTGCTATAAATAAAGGGACCTGTTCCTTTTTGTTTCCTGTGCGCCAACATCATATATGGTCTCATGTGAGCTCAGATAAAAGAACAGTAAGGTTTGATCAACCAAGCTCCCTTGGTCCAACTTTTTGTTGGGACTTCGGTAGCATGAGCTGTAACTGAGGAACTGAATCTGAGGTTTTCATTCTTAATTAAAATAATCTGAAAGTGTTAAGTTATTTGAGAAAGTAACACCTTTGGTTCCATAACTGTAAATAGAAAATGTGTGTTGGCTTGTCTGCTGATGAAAAACTGACCTCTGTGAAGTATCGCTCGATGAATTTGTAGAGCTCTCGAAGGGCAGCAGCTTCATTGAACTCATTTTCATGTTTCTGAAATGGAAAAACATCCATTCACTGCTGGTCCTCAGTATTTCTTTGTTAAGATTTGAAATGGACGCTACCTTTGACGACTCCTGCAGAAACTTCTTGAATTCGGTGTCTGTGATTGGTGACTGGTCCCTGATCTGCTTGTAGTAAGCCTTTACTTCCTGTTTGAACTTGGGAATGTCTTTAGCATAGAGGAGCTTGTTGGTTGGTGTATGCTAGAAGACAATAACATTCAAGGTTTAGTGTGAATCAAACAGTTTTTGCATCCATTGGTGCAGTGTGTGTCAGACTCTACCTTCCCTAGCTGGGTCTCGCTGAGAGAAAAGGAGTCCATGAAGGCCTGAGCAATGACAGACAGGCAGCCATCCAAATTTGGAGTCTTTTCTATGTCAAAAACAAACTGGGGGTTTTTCAGGATGTTGACCCAGAAGCGCAGTGGCAAACTACCAAGAGAGAGAAACTGGTTCTTAGAATCTGAACTTCAGCAGATTTCCTTTTGCCTAATAATTGCACTGCACTACTTCCCATTTCTTTTGTTCTTGCTTTCCAGGTCGTACCTGTTGGTTTTCCAGATGTGCAGCACGTCTGGGTCGGTGATCTTCATGTTTTCTGCCTGGCTGTCCAGGAAGTCGAAGAAGTATTTGACAGCATGTGGGGCCCTGTTGTGCGGCATCCCCCAAATGGATTTGAACAGGTTCTCAACAAATGAATGCACTGCCACCTTAAAGAGAGAGAGCGAGGCCACATTGTTTTCTGCGCTCCTTTAGAGTTCAGTAGAAGACTAATTTTATAAAGCTACTGTAGCAGCATGTCTGCACAGGAAGCTCTTCAGCCATAGCGTACAGCTTCAGAAGTGTCTGACAGAGCAGTTATTCTTCTATTTTAATCAAGGCAGCTGCACACAGACCACATGCACTTAAGGCTTATGTAAAACATGGGTGACCTGCACTCTAAATGCATCAAGTGTAAAAACAGATTGAGCACTGATGTTGAGGAGATGCAGAGGAACCATTTTTGTTACCGCTGCTGGTAATAATATAAATAACCAAGTGAGAGACTTGTGGTATCAGTTCTGCTGCTGTTGCTGTGTGTTGGTAGTCAAATGTAGCATGTGAAATGGTTCCTCTTGCCTTGGTGGAGAGCAGCTTGGTTAGGTGCACTTCCTTCAGTTTTAACTTCTTCCTCTCTGGGTTCTTTCTCTGGTCCTCGTCCACATCAGGATCAATCTGCACAGAACAACCAGTGAATTAGTCAAGCGCTGAGTGATATGCACAAATATGTGCAGTGATTAAAATGTTCCTGTCAGAAACTGATACACTGACAACTGAAACTGATATCTGCAAGCATAAGACACAAACATCTTCTTACTAAGTGGAAGTATTTTCCAGTGAAGTTTTCATCATCTAAAAGAAAAGACAATCAGAAATCAGCAGTGATCATCATCAGAAATTATTTTTATCCTCTGATGCCATTTGGTTTGCTCTTCACAGATTTATTAAAAAGGTGTAATATGCAATCTTTTCTAAGGGTGGTTGAGACAGTTTGGGGCATTTCACAATTTTTTTAGTGTCATATGGGTGTGGCTGGCTGTGAGATGACTTATCATTGAGGTTGAGCAACGCCGCTGACTGTGATATAGATCTAATCATGTATTTCGGGTAAGATAGAAGTCAGTCTGATATATTTTGGGTGTTTCTATGAAACACAAGCTTGTCAACATGTGAACCCATGTTACACATTTTTGTCAACCCTATGATTCACTTTTGGGACACATGATGACAACTCAGCCTGTTTTACTTGCTTATTAAGATGTCAGAAATGGTTGGTCTTGGTCAGAGATTCATCAGTGGAACTGACAGTAAATCATAAACTCTT
>JAVQJZ010224080.1:0-11398 GCA_036025355.1 Leiopotherapon unicolor | reverse complement strand
CATTCACCCTTACTTAGGTCTCAATCTTGCAGATAAATTCAGTTCAAAATGATGCATGCTAGTGATGTCACTTCCCCCACTAAGATAAAGTTAGTCTCTGGTCACAAAAAATACACCCTTTTTCTCAGCATTGCTAAGAGTAAAAATAATGCCTGCACATTATTTGCTACTGTTGTTACTTATTTGTTTCTGCTGACAGCTGATAAATCCTCCTGCATCAGTAACGCATGAACTTTCATCCATCAAGTCATGCAAAAGATTTAGTCTCATTCTTTACTGACGTAATCAGAAAATAAGACAAGTACGTGTTCCTCCACATCAGGTATAGAGTCTAAATTGTCCTCTGGTCAACTTAAAACCAATTCAGAATGACATAGTTTGATCCTATCCGCTATAGAACTTTGGAATAAATTGTGCAATATCTGAAATTCTCCTCCTGCAGCATTGATATTCTCCCCACGGGCTTTTTTTAAAGTGCATTTAACTGCAACAGCAAATGGTAAAGACTTTTCTGCTCTCAGGCTGTTTCTCAGAGACCCTTAAACTTGCAGTTATTAAGAAACTCCTAAAAAAGAATGATCTTTATTACTCACAAAAGAAACAAATACAGATTCATACCGTGACTAAACCTGCCATTTTTGAGTAAAATTATTGAAAAAGGCTGCTTTCCAAAAGCTTAACACCTTCTCGGCCTTAAACAATTGTTTTGATGCGTTCTACTTCGGGGTTTCACCACATAGCACTGAGATTGCGCTTGTAAAAGTCCCTAAATGACATTTAGTTAAACAAAAACAGTGGATAAGTTTCCATTTTGATATGACTATATCTCAGTTCTACACTCATAAATGTCAACCACGACCGAGTTGGACTTTCAGGCACAATGCCAAACTGGTTTGAAACCAATGTGAAAGAGAGGGACCACATTGCATCTAGTTGTTTTGATACACCACAAACCTGGAGTAAGCTCCCAGCATCTCCTCCAACTCTCAGCTCATTTAAATGTTGTTTTATTCTACTGTTTGATGTCTCTTATTGTATTTCAGTTCATTGCTATCTATTTTTTATATTGCCTTATGGCTCTTTTATATCTTTTCTCTAATGTGTTTCTGCCTGAAAGCACTTTGAATTGCCTTGTTGTTGAACACTGTTACACTGATGCCTTGCCTATACAGTGATTGCTCTTACTGACAAATGGGACTTTCCATCACTCAGGGGATGGTGTGGTGCTTTTGCGATGAAGTCATCTGCATTCCTTCTGTTCTCACTTCCTCTCTCATGTAATTAACCCGATGATGCTTTTCTCCTTCATCAAATTAAGGCAAGGCATCGAGGATAGAAGCTAAATTAACACTCCCTATTATCTGTGTAGGTTTGAAGTTGTGTATGCAGTGGATAAACTTTAGTAATGTTTCCTTCCTCGGCTTGTTTTATTTTAGAGCCACAGTAATTTATAACATGACTTATTGCAAGTCTTGAGCACTTTCCTCCACCCCTGCTACTGAACAACCAGGTGCTGTCCAGTGTTGTCAGCACAAATCTGAGTGAAAAATCAAACTAGTCATTCTCACCCTGAGAGATTTTATTTTTTTGCTCTTTTATTATCAGTTTTGTTATTGATGGTAATGTTAATGAGATTGTTTTTACTGATATTTGGCGTGTTTGAGTTGATGACAAAGATGCAGCAGGCTGACCTGCAGAGCTATGCACACTGCGGTCTTAACCTCAGTACCTGCAAAACAGATGCTGGCAGAGCGTGGGGCATGTTGAGTGATGAATTCTGAGTTTTGAAGCTCCTGTCTTGCATGTTGCTGGGGTGAGGCAACTTGCCAAATAGAGCATGCCACTCCAACTGTATAAGCTACAAGTGCAGGTGCAGTCAAGTCACACGGGAACAGAGGAAACTATAAGGGGAACTATAAAAAACAAATTGAATAATTCAGATTGATGCAAATTGATAGTACTGGCCAGCATGTTTGATTGCAATGCAATGTTGTTAGTCAAAAAGCCTTATAATTAGTACATGACATTAAGCATGACATTAAGCATGGACTGCATTTAAAATAGAGAGCTGATGTGGTTACAGAAATACGTATATGACACTCACAAAGGCAGACATGTGCATGTTTATTCCTGCTGCTGTCACCACAAGCGGACTGAGTTATTATAAAATATGCACTATGTCGTTACCATCTCAACATGTGAGGAACCTGTGACAGACCTTGAACTCTGCAGAAAGAGAGGAATGTGCAACTTGCATCTTTACCACGTGTGCTCAAATCATACAGTTTATAAACCGTTGTGTAAGTTAGTTTAAAGCACTGTAATTAATTAGGTAATAATCTGAAATAAGTTTACTATCAATTACTCTTTCTATAAGTCAACTATTCGGCAAGCATTCAGCATGTAAAACTTTTTATAGTCTGCCACCCACAGTTGTCTGCGTGACCAACTACAGCATCGAACAGAACATCAAAACCACTTCCTTTTCTTATTTTAGTCCAAATGGAGAAGTAAGAACAAGAGAGACAGATACTGTGCCACTGATTTGGATTACCGTCACTATATCTCTCCTGTGCTCATCTTCATTAACGTGCGCACAAACCCTGCTTGGACCTTGTTCAAGATCACCAACAATGTAAGTTCTAAATTGCATTAATACATACTTTTATTTTGAAACCTGTAAACACAGACAAACAGACTAAAGAATAATTGTATGGACTTTATTTCTTTTAACATAACTGTTGAGAAAATGTGATATTTTGGACTGTTTTAAAGAAAGCCTGGTATTAGGAAGAGAATATACTGAACAGTTGTACTCACAGCTATTGTATGACTGTAAAGAAATACGATCATAAGTGCTGAAAACTAAAACCTCTGAAATTGTTATGTAGCTTAACTCTGAATCTGAAATGAACCACTTATTTCAAGCAATCAGTAATTCTTTCTTTTGAGTACAACAGTCATTCACACAACACTGAAATACAACAACAATTTTAACAAAAGGACAGCTGTTGGTTTCCGGTGAAAGTATGAGGGCACAAGAGGCACGGAACAAATGGCACTAATCTAAGGGTCCAAATGTGTAGAGGAGCCACTAAAATTGTTTGTAATAGTAATTTTATTATTTTGTTGGGCCTCAGAGACAGCCAATGTACAGATTTAAAAATTCCCTGCTACATGCCTGGTAGAGACATTCAGAGATGAAATGTACTTGCTGAAAATCTGTGGAGTTAATGAATCAACTGTTTATGTTAATGTTAGATATGCATATGAACATGTTGGTGTTTTCAGAGAGGCATGAACAAAAAAGGTACTAGCACATAGAAAGTCTATGGTAAAATAGTTCCTTTTTCTTTTTTTTCCTTGTTTGATTTTCATAAAGGCCTAGCTCATGACGAAAGGCAGTTCAACTAACTCTTAATGACTGGACACCTTCACCACATATCAAAGTAATACTAAATAACTTAGTGGGTTCATTTGGAAGTCTTCACAGGAAGGAAAATAGAAATACATTCAAATTTATGATTTCTTTTGATAAAATAAAAATAATCTAAATTTGTAGCAGCGGAAATAGTCTGTGGCAATACCGGATACCATATATAGTGCTGGGTAGCTTAACTTACTATTTTTTGTATCATCTTATAATATTTTGTATTAATGGTTTGTATCAGTGGTGCACTGGTGGCTCAGTTGGTAGAGTGTTCACTCATGCATGAGGAGAAAACCCTCACTGGAGCGACAATGGGTTCAACTCTGACCCAATCCCTTTGCTGCATGTCATCCCACCACTCTCTCCCATAAACAAAAATAAAGTAAAAAAAACCATACTCATTTGTGAGCCTAGACATAACTACTAACTAAAAACTGTCTTAAGTTAATTGCAGTAAAAATGACAACAGTGTAAGTGGAGTGGTCATTTAAAGTTGTATAAAATTGTACATGGGTACTTGGGTAAATGTGCTTGGCTACTTTCCAACAATGGTGGTTTGTAAGAAACAGGAAACGCAAACACGTAAAAATCGCTATTTGGTTTGATTGTGGCTTCTGTGTTGATGGTAAGGTGTTATTCTGTGTTGTATTCTAGTGCTCATTTTAAGTTAAAGTCCCATTCCATGTTTTCTCAGACAACAACATGAATGGACTCCTCCTGTCGTTCTGCATCCTGAGTGCAGTACTGAATGAAATCGAATCTTCGACTTTGGAAACAAATACTGCAATCAATGACAACAATTCTCAAACCACTGTCAGCAGCCAAGACAGAGAGGCATCTTCACAGGCCCCCAAAACCATGACCTTGCCCAACACCACTGGCTCCACCAAGGCTGCCACCACCACCACGACTACTGCCACCACCACCAAGAAGGTTCCTGCCTCCATCACAAGTGATCCCCTCGACCCCATCGAGAAATTCTTAAAAGGGAAATATCGTGAAATATCCTTTATTACTGCTGGACTGATCCTCGCCTGCACTATTCTGCTGGTTGCTACTTTGTTGTTGGCGTGCAAGGTGTGCAAGCTGAACAGACGCATCAAGGCGCTGAGCAGCGACATCGAACTGACCAGCAACACTGAACGCTACCTGGGATCTGCCAAGAGGGACAAAGACAAGTCAGAGGTGACAGAAGTCAAAGAGACCAGCATGTTAATGGCTGACGTCAGTCAAGCGCAGGAGGAGATGGCAAATGGTACCACCAAAGAAGAAGGAGGGATGGTGAAGGAGGATGGACAAATGGGAAAGGAGAACAAGAAGGAGGAAGAAGGAGATGCTGCCAAGAGTGAGGATGTTTCAGCTACACCTGCAACTGTTGCTGAAGATGCATCTACCTCGAAGCCACAAGAGGAGGCCGCTGACGCCGAGTCCAGCAAAGCCGTGGCGGCTTCCTCCTCTGAGAGCACTGAGGAGCCAAAGGATGTGGTGTAGAGTCGTGTCCGTGTGTGTGCGTGCATGCATGTGTGCATGTCTGTGTGTGTCTGTGTGAGTGTGTGCGTGAAGCCAAAGAGTTTCCTGAGCAACTGTCTTCACTTGCCTGTATTACGAACCGTTTACCTTTAACTGAGGATTCTTTTTCTTCAACAGCTTTTGCTCTATGTTAATAAAAATCTGCTAAATCTTTTAATCTGAGCACTGAACCAGTAGAGAACCATTAGCTGATACTGTATTTCCTTGTTATTTGTGTGCTTTGATTATTAAAACATATATACTTCACAAGTTTTAGTTTCTCAAGTTATTACACACATGACACAACCATAATAATAAAATACAGAGTGTAATCTCAGATTTGAATGTGTCATTTCTTGTATAACATGTGGGCATCTTTGTAAGATAGAGAAAGAAAGAGAGAGAGAGAGAGAGAGAGAGGTCTGCTTGATTAGCAAGCAGAGAATGTGCCTCTTCTCTTCCGGGCAGTGCCGCTCAACCCAGAAAGAACGCTCTCTTTTTCACCTCAGCCAGAGCTGACAAAGCCGCACAAAAAACCTTTTCAAAAAAGCAATATGTGGTTGTTTCCGTCGTCTTGTGCAGATATTTGTTCATCCACTTGCTTGTGACGTCATGATGGATGTGCACCTCAAAGTCTGAATACTTTGTCCCCTCTCAATGCACCCTCTGCTTCAGCTCCAGCTCAACTTTAGTGGTAAGGAGATGGAGAAAGAAAAATGCTTTGGCAGCTCTCGGTGATGTGAATGTTCACAGATGAGATAAAAGTCATTCTTGGCAAAAGTAAATATCTAATAATTCTCAGACAGCAAGTTATTTCTGTATTGGACATTAGGCGCTCAAACAGCAATGCAGAAACTTGTATTTGAAAGATTTGGATTATTTTTTGCATGCATGTCGAATAGTGACTGACGATGGACTAGTTGTAGGGGGAAATGACAGGATGCATGACCTTCAATCTCAGAGTGGTCTGCATGACAGCTGAGCAAAGACCAACCAGCAAACAAATGCAAAAGAGCAAGATCTCTCTGTGCTGTGGTTAGATAAATGAGAAAATTACAGTGATGCAACATTATATAGTTGAATTTGACATGTGAAGTTTAAACCATCGTCTCTGTCACTGCTGAACTGTCCCTCAGTAACCAAGGTAATTATGTGTGGTAGTGCAGAAGTACAGCAATGCAGTGCTGAATGGAGAGTTGTATTGCCATTGGCAGGTAGGAAGCTGCAGTGGACGGGAGTCCTCTGTAATAAATCTTGGAGGTTTTTGTAGGAGTGTCAAGATTTGCAGAGAGAAAACAACCAAATACAGCGTAGTATTACTTTGTGGAGGGACGCTCTAAAGAGGGATGCTATTGATGTAGGTGATATCTATCTAATTTATTTTCAGTACAAACAGTACTGAAATCAGTCAATTAATCTAACCACAATAGGTGCCACTTTAAATGCAGAAGTAAATCCTGAAAGCTGCAAGATAAGGAGTTTCCTTTGTGGCAGCTTTGTAAGCAGGGACCCCCTCCGTTATGCGCTCCATTTCTCCTTACCCCCCTCCTAATACTGCCCCCCTCACCAACACCCCACCTCTCCCTGCTCACTTCCACTGCACAGAGTAAATCCAGAGCCTGCAGTGCCTGATCGCGCTAACCCAAAAGATCCCTGTAAGAGGCAAAGAGGACAAAAGGACCAAACATAAAGGCAGTGGGGGAAAGCCTCAAAAACCTGCACTGGACAAGTGAGCAAGGGTCAAATTCTGTGAGGGAAATTCAAGCCTAGAGCGAAAAAAAATCACCTTAAACAGAGCAGCAGCTGGTCCCGGGCTTTAAAGCACGAGAGGAGAGGGAAGAGGGGCTGGACAGCAAAGAGGAGCAAAGAAAAGTGACTGGAATGATAAGATGAGAAGGTGAGTTATGGACAAATTTAAAGACTCTTTTTTTCTCTTTACACACACACACATTCTGCCACACCCAGGTTCACATATACTGCAGCGTAGAGGTCCTGCCTGTGTCTTTGCCTGCCTTTGCACCAGCTGATGCATGAGTTCTCTGTGGAGTCATTAATAAAACCCATCTATTGAGCTAGTTCTCCTCCTCTGAGAGCATGGGACTGACTGCTCTGACAACCACTGATGACTGAACACGCAAACTGATGCCAAGGAAAATGACTACAGGGATTTCTCATCCTTTCTGATGAATTATATTCTTGAATAGACTAGAAATATCCTCTCACAGATTTAATCAAATGTTTATCAGGTATAGAACAAGGGCACATTTCGTCTCTCTGCTGATGGTGCACACATACAATATGTAGATTTCTCATAAGGACAGTGCTCACAGCATCTGTTAAAAAAAAAGAAAAGATTCCTGCAATGTTATGACAGTCAGTATAGTATGTTATGGGAATGTGTTTGTCCTCAAGCATTGCAGTGATGTGCAGCAAACACTGAACAGTGTGTATGTACAGCAACAAACATGCATGCACACACACAGACGGAGAGAGAGAGAGAGAGAGAGAGAGAGAGAGAGAGAGAGAGAGAGAGAGAGAGAGATTCTGGTGGAGGGTGGAGCTATAAGGAAATGATGAAACAAGTTTTATTCAATGCAGCCCTCTGCAGTCACTATGCTTCTCCTACAGAGTGCAAATTCTCCCTGTGCACACTGCAGGCATCACCTCGGTTCTCGCAATGTGAAGGTAAAGAGGATGCTGTGTAAGATATACCCTCACATTCCTGTCTTTCTTTTAGCAGACATGTGATGCTGAAACTCTCCCCTCATGCGGCCTTTCTGGAGCTCCTGCTTGTGTTGCTGCTGGGGCTGCACGTCCTCGCTGTGTGCCCCTCCATGTGCTCCTGCAGCCGCAGCCACAGGGAGGTGGACTGCTCGCGAAGGGGCCTGAGGCAGCTGCCACATGGCCTGCAGCACAACGTGCGCTCCCTCAACTTGTCCCACAATCGACTCCACAACCTGGACGGCCAGCTCAAAGCATACACCCATCTGCGCTTCCTCGATTTGTCCCATAACCGGCTGAGCCACCTGCCTGTCGGCTTGCCTCGTTCCCTCTGGCACCTTCAGGCCGCCTCCAACCGCCTCCAGTTGCTAGACAAGAACGACACGGTCTATCAGTGGAATCTGCGGCTACTTGACCTCTCCAGCAACAAGCTGGAGCGGGCCATCTTCATCAACAACACTCTGACCAATCTGTGCACACTCAACCTAAGTCACAATCACTTCTGGACTTTGCCCACCAACATGCCTGCACACCTGGAGACTATTGACCTCTCCCATAACTTGCTTGTGAAGGTGCTGCCGGGCTCTCTGGACCGGCTCCCCAGACTAAATCACTTCTATCTGCATGCTAACCGCTTTTCCACGCTGCCCTTTGGAGTGTTGGACATGCTGACATCTCTCAGAATCATCACTCTGGGTGACAACCCTTGGGCTTGTCACCTTGATGCCGACATCACCTACCTACTGTCCTGGTCTCAGCACACCTCCGCCCGCATCCTGGGCTGCCCTTGCCACACCCAGCCTGTGTGTGGAGGGGTGCAGCCTGGCAGGACTGGAGGGTGGCACTTTGCGTCCTACAACCTGCCCCCACTTGCAGCCAGTTCTCAGGACCTGAGCTCCATGCCCCCCGAGGCCGGTGTCACTGGGTGGTGGTACATGTCTGTTTCTGCTCTGCTAAGCACCCCAGACGCCCCCAGAGAGAGGGACACACTACATCACCCGTTCACAGCCACACCCTTCAGCATGTCCTCCCTGCCACATAGAAGCGCAGACACACACCTAACTATTAATCACCTTTCTGCTGATACCTTTCTCACCTCTGGCACAGATGACGTCTCACACACTGGCTCGCTCCACACCAGTGACACATCCTCTTTCTCTGACACAAGTTTCATTACTTACACCCGTGCTGGGGCGGACACAACACTGGCCACAGACCACAGATTCTTTACCACAGAGAGCTTCCCCATCCAAACAAAGAAGACAACCACTCTTCGCACCAGGAGTGTGAGAAGGAAGAATCAGTCCCTCTCTGGTGGTATCAGCAGCCCTACTCCTGTTTCCCACTTCCTCTACAAACTGGGCTTTCTGTCTCTCATTCTACTACAAGTCCTCTGAAAGACGAATTTTCTGCATATGAATGTAAAACACAAACAAATACAGCACACATACGAGACTGCCGGTACTATCACAGAACCAGCTTTCTCAGCAAAAGGCCACTTACAATGCAAAGGCTTTACGACATGTTTCATGTTTCCTGTTGTTCTGAGTACGTATGATGCTACTTTTATTACAATTGGGAAAAAAAAAAAAAACTTTACCTTTTCTAATAACACTTTTTACAAGCCTCCACTCGAACGCACTGTAATGAATATAGCTAAGCACATGGTGGCACTAAACATTCAGGTACCAGTTTGTTATGTAACTGAATGTAGCCTGGTGCTCATCTGCAACTGCAGTCTAACAAGCCAACTGAACCGAGATGCTGCCAACTGAACAGGATGGCCTACAAATTATTGTATATCTTCTTTTTTTTCAGTTTTTAGACCAATGTTGTCACAGTCATTCTGTGGTCAAATCATTTTATTTCATTGCATTGGCTTATAAAAAGGTCTGACTCAGAGTTTTCTTTTTCCAACTCTGAAGCCCATTTTAATAGATGTCCTTGATGCCTGCCCACCTGCCTGTTTCATGCAACAAACCATGTCACTCACCAGAGGAGCAATCCTTTGCTCAGGGTGTATGTAAGAGACATGTCATGATGCACACGCAACAAGGAACAACAGAGACTCTGTGGGAAAATCAGTGGACAATGCCACGTCACTATCTTTAACTAACTCTGAGTGCCGAGTAGTGCTTCTGTATTTCTATCACATCTCAGACTTAAGTGTCCTTCATGATTCAGTGGCGCTCGTGAAAATGATCTGCATGGTGATTGAACGTTCCAGGAATGCTAACCTACTGCTATATTGCCGCAGAGTATTAAAGCACAGACATTCTTCAGCTTGTTTATGTGAAATGTTAAGATACTCCACATTGCATCAAGCGTAAAAAAAAAACAGTGATGAGCCAACCCACGGGTTTTTACATTTTAGAAAAACCTTCGCATATGGTACCAATAGGCACCTGAAATAGTAGAAAATGCATCTCAGCAAGCTGCATTTCATAATCTTGGGAGGAATACAGTGCAAGGGAAGCAGTTTCTGTAAAGTTGAATAAAATGTGCTGAGTTATTTATGCCTTTTGATGATTGTTTGCCTCAACTGCACCACACCACAATTTATTTTACTCTAAACTGCAAGACTCGTGTTTTTAATTTCAAACTATTTTCAGTGACAGCGTCTCAGGGGAGAGGGCAGACAACATTTCTCTCACAAGTCTTTGACATGAGTGTCAACCCTCGCGGGAGCTGAAGTTAAAAAAATAAGCAAGGTTATAGAAATTAAACTCATTACATAGTGACTTATTCAGATTCTATTAGCAAACATAAATTTGTTTTTAAGTGTATTTATTAAGGGAAGGTTCACAAAGCACAAAGGCACTTAGTCAGGTCAAACCCTGCCTCGCAGTTGGTCACACTTGGAATCTGCCCAGAACAAACACAGTCTTATCTGGTGGTCATTGAGCAATATGAAATATGATGTCTAACCTAAAAAAAAAGAAATGAATGAAAATAGTATATAAAAGTATCATCTACTGTCTGCAGAAATTATGAGTGGACAGAGACAGAGGCTAGGTCAGACGTCTGTGCTGTCTGCGTAATCTTTATCGATGCCGCAAAACCTCACATGCAGGAACATGTGCGAGCGAGGCACAGGGAGGTGTGAGCCTGCTGAACAGGTGACCCTGCAGTTCAGCCGGGCACAGCCCAGAAGAGCAAATGACCACCCACACTGTGAATGATCTGACGACACGCCGGTCGGGACAAGGATAATACCTGAATAGCAAGCCAGAGAGAAGGGATGAATGGAAAATGAGATGACAAAACATTTGCTATAAAAATTAAAACACTGTACAACTGGGCGAACAGATGTTTTGCGTTTGATGACAGTTCTAATGATTGATAGTACAGTACAAAAAGTATTATATCATACTCAAGATTTACTGAATAAAAACAATATAACAAAAGCCAGACAGAGCAAACAAAAATAACCGATCATTTATCTGCACCCAAGCCCACTTTCTGAAAACTCAAACACCTGCTGAATAACTTCAATGTATTTATAGCTTTGAAGCAGACGCCAAAACAGAATGAAACCTGTGGTTGGTGCGCTGTTTATTTATAAGCATGGTTCACGGTACAAAGAAGGTTAACTTTCAATTCTCCCCTCAGGTTTCACTTGCCAGTTAATCACTCACTGTGTTTTTTCCATCAAGTGCTCCAAATCCACACATTTGTGCCAGTATTAAAAGTACAGAAAATGGAAAGTGAAGATAAAGTATAACTGAATTCTGAATT